>PVLA01009101.1:0-79680 GCA_004027455.1 Hydrochoerus hydrochaeris
AGGAGGAGGAGGAGGAGCAGGAGGAGGAGGAGGCGACAGCACAGGAGAGAGGAGGGCACACAGCCCTGTTCCAGCTGTCAGGTGGGTCACAGAAACCTAAGGGTACCAGCGGTGCACTCAGTGGACCGACATGGGGTGCAACAATCAGGCCCTCCTGAATGCTCCCCCAGTTTTAGGTTAAGCAAACCCCTCTCCCCACCTTCCTGGGGAGGTGCTGGTCTGTGACCAGAGGCCCTTTCCGAGGGCCCCACTGGGCAGCACCCATAGGTGCCTCTCCCACAGGGCCACCCCTGCAAGCCTGGGCCAGAAGTCCCTGAGGACTGCCTCTTGGTCAGCCCAGGGAGACCCACACCCCATCTTCTGAGCAGCCCAGAAGCCAGGACTACCTCCTGCGGAGGGACAAGGGTCACGAGGTCACCATGCATGGAAGCCGTCTGGGGACCTGGCTCCTAGACGAGACGGGATGTCTGCAGACCCTTCCTCCTGGCTCCCGACAAGAGCGCAGCCCGGCAGCTCTGGGCTCAGGAGCTCAGGGGCAGCTGTGGCAGGTTAGGGCACCCTGGTCGCCCAGTGCAGAGTGACTCCCTGGGTTGTGCTGAGCCTCTTCCTTCCTCCACACTCACCCTCCTGGGGGCTGAAGTCCCCACGTGTGCTCACAGGCAGATTACAGGGGTGAGGGGAAAGGGTCAGCAATTCCAGACACAGGCTATGCGGGGCACACCCTTAGGGAGTCCAGGCCACAGAGCAGGGATCGGGCTGGGGGCTCCACCAGCGTCTCCAGTCCAGCACAGCTGGCACATGGGCCTTTGGCCACAGTGGCCCAGCAGTGACAAACAGGCCAGCTGTGCACACCTCAGGCCCCAGGAGTCACCCAACTGTCAGCCACGCTGGCCCCCTGGGCCAGGTCCTGCTGCTAACTCCGGCTGCTGTCCTATCACTGAGGCAAGGGACACATGTTGCTTTTGCTGTCTTGACAGGCAGGGAATTGCATGGATTATGAATATCAGCTTGCAGGTGACAGGTGACAGATGTCACCAAACTTCAGCTCCAGACTACAATAACATGGTATTGACCTTACTCAGAAAGGCTACCAAAATAGAAAATTCAATACTCCTGTTCTAACTGACAGTTAAAACCCGATAAATCTCCCCACGACAGTCACCGGTATGTATGTAATCAAGCTGGGTAAATGCCCGAGGACCACTGCAGGCCGCCAGCCCTGGCGACTCAAGAGAAAGGTTTTTGTGCAGTCAATAACCCTGCTGCAACTCCAGGCCAGCAAACGCAAAGGTGGAAACCAAAGCTGCCTTGCCTTGAGAGCCCTGTGGGACCCCAGGTCAGGTCCTCCCTGGATGGCAGTGGACAGGAATGAGCTGGGCATCTGCGTCCCTGAACATCCACAGTGATGGCCAGTGACACCACATCAGCAGGACAGAAGAGGACGATTTATGCGTGAGCGGTAGAAAGGAAAATGCATGGACATGGGGGAAAATAAAGACTTGAAGAGAACAAATCAAATATCAGCCAGACCAATGCTTGAGTCCCAGCAAAGCGATGGGAGGAAGCTTTGTGCCCGACCCACCAGAGCAGTTCATCGCCACCGCCACCGGGGCTGGGCGGGTGCACATGGAGGGCTGGGCACCGACCAGCAATCCCCCAGTGGGGAGCGGAGACAGAAGCAGCCCGGGTGACTCCACCTTGATAATGGGACTGGTAGCACCAAGCGGAGAATCTGGGGCAGGGGTCTGACACCCAGTGGCCCAGAAGGAGTGGGGCCAGGGACCCAGAGGTTTTCATCTCGCTGATGGCAGCTTCTTCCTGTGCAAGTGTGGTCGGGGCCAGCACGGATTACAACTGTCCCTCCAAAGTGCCCCCTTCCCCTGTCACTGTCGTCTGGACCATGGTCAGCCCTCAAGATGTGACAATCATGCTTCTCTTTAAGCAAGTGACTGAGTCTGTGTCTGTACTTGCCCCTTGCTGTAGTGACAGGGGATAGTGACAGATGCAGAGGGGACAAGAAGGGGGCCTCTGGTGGAGTGGGCACAGGCCCTGCCTCAGGGATGAGCAGAATGGGACGGCTCCTCGGTCTCAGGTCCCAGGGCAGGGCTGGAGCCCCAGGTGTCCAGACACCACTCAGGACCAATCGCCCCAGGGCAGGGGTGGGGGCGCCTGGAGGAGGAGGCTGCTGCACATCTGCTCTGCACCGCGGGGGACACAGTGAGGTCTCTGTGCCCTCCCTCCGCCCAAACCTCACATCTGGGTGGACCCTGTCACAGTGAGGGAAATCCAGGAGGTCTGCAAACCGGATTTCACTTCTCCAGGCCAGAATATCTGCGGACCTCCGGGACGGCTCCGATGTCCCGGGACGCAGTTCACACCGAGGAGTTTCAGGAGGCCCCGCTGGGCAGGGTGGCAAGGTCAAAATGCCATCAGAAGGGGACACGGGCCTGGCCTTTTGGGAGCCACCGGGAGATTGGCAGTGGGGGACGTGGAGGCGCCAGGCCCCCGGCAGCTGTGAGTAGCAGGGGACAGACACCTGCACTGCTTTGCTGGCTCCTCTGTCCCTGAGTGCAGAGTGCGTGGACTGCAGCCTCCCGTGCGCCCTCTCCTCTTCAGGGGGTTGGGACTGGCCAGTCCTCTCCAAGTGCCCAAGCCCCAACCCTGAGCGGCCCAGGCCCCGAGGCGCTGCACAGGCAGTAGAAGCCCCGTGAACGGCAGAGGCTGGGTGTGAGGTGAGTCACCACGGTGGTCAGGAGGGAATTTCTTCCCCTCTTCATTTCCTGGGAAACAAAGCTAAGCGCCTGGGTTGAAGGGCTTGAGCTCCCTCTGCTTCTCCTGCTAAGCCCAGGGGATGGGGGAGACTGGGAAGGGTGGGGGGCTGCCTGAGAGGAGGAGGCCTGCTCCTCGGGGAGAGGGAGCTGGACTCCACCTGGGCAAGCA
Source organism: Hydrochoerus hydrochaeris (assembly GCA_004027455.1). Taxonomy (NCBI): domain Eukaryota; kingdom Metazoa; phylum Chordata; class Mammalia; order Rodentia; family Hydrochaeridae; genus Hydrochoerus; species Hydrochoerus hydrochaeris. Next base: position 2,941 of record PVLA01009101.1, read on the forward strand.
CCCGGGGCCAGGGGCCCGTGGCCAGAGAGGCTGTGCATGGGCCAGTGAGCAGCCACGGCTGGGGGCATGACGGGGATGGAAGAGGACAGAAAGGCAGAGGGACCCAGGGGAGGGGGTGGGGCCTCGGGGAATGAGAGGAAAGGATTCTGGGAGCAGAAGGGACACTGGGGTGGGAAGCTGGATTCTGGGGCTGGAGGAAAGGGACTCTGCAGAGGGAGAGTGGGGGTGCTGTAGCTGGAAGCAGTGTGAGACCCCTAGGCAGGGCAGAGGACCTTCCCACAGCTCCCTGGGCTATCATGGCTGTCATGGCTCCCACAGTGGCCGTGTGGGCACAGAGCCGACCCATGCAGGTGACAGAATCTCCCAAGACGCAGCTGTACCCGCACTTCCCTCCATTAGGAGCAGCACAGCACCAGCCGGGTGAGTGAGCAGGCAGGGCCAGAGGGTGGCCAGCGGGTGCCTCCTCCCACCTCTGCTCACCGCAGGGAGGTGACAGCCTGCAAGTACTCTGCAAAGCCAAAAGCAGGTTCTTGGGCTTCTGGGGGGACTGGGCCCTCTGCTCTGAACTTTTTATTCATTGCTGAGACAAAATACCTGATGCCCTAAGTTAGGGAAGGGAAAGTTTATTTCTTACAAATCGGAGGTTTCAGTCCACACTCAGTTGGCTCCAAGAGGCAGGGTGCATGGCAGGTAAACAGCAAGCACAAACTGGCAAGAGCAAGAGATGTCTTCTTCCTACTGTTACACCGTATCCTGGCTCCCCCCTGGACGGGTGAAACGCTCACACCTCCAATCCCAGCGCTAGACAATGAACCAATCACAAATGCTAGATTTGGTCATGTCTATGATTGCATGAGGCTTGGGGTGGGGCCAAAGAAACACAAACCACAACAAGGGTCCGGGAGCCCTGGGACCCCAGCGTGACCTCTGTATGCCAGGTGTCCTCACGTGCCATGGGGCAGCCCCCAGTGCTGGCTGGGAGGCCCTCTCTCTACCCATCTCTCAGCAGGAACTGCCCCTGAGTCCCGCCATCTGCTCAGCCTCTCTTGGGGAGCAGATGGAGGGCAGCTGCCCCGGGACTATGATCACAGCTGTGAGGATCACTGCTGCAGGGAGGGGTGCATTAACTCTGGGCTCCACCCAGAGGCTGTCCTGGCGGTTCTGGAATTTCTCACTGTGGAATTGCAGTTCTCTGATCTCACACTTCATTACTGCCTGAGCATCAAAGGGCCCCGTGTGAAGCCCCATGTGCCCTCTGTTCCCCCAGTCCCCTTTGGCAGTGTGGCCAGTGGGCAGGGATGGTTGAACCTCGGGTCCCGCTGTGCCACTCTGCAGCTGTGTGACTCTGGACAAGTCACTTGACCGTTTTCTTTTTTCAGTGCTAGGGACTGAATCCAAGGCCTTCACTATGAACTGCATCTCCATCACTTTTTTGTTTTTGTTTTTTTAATTTGAGGCAGGCTCTTGCTTCACAAAGTTGCTGTCTTAGTTACTTTTCTCATTGCTGAGACAAAATATCCAACACCTGAAGTTAAAGGAAGAGAGGTTTATTTAGCTCACAGTTTGTGGAGGTTTCAGTCTATGATCAGCTGTCTCCAAGGCAGGGAAGCATGGCAGACAGGCATCAAATCTGAGAAATGTTCCTGGTGGGCAGAAGGTGGCAAAGCAACAAGGGATGACCACAGCTCTTTCTGTCCCTTACACTTTATCCAGGCCACTTAGGGAGGGGGCACTCACACCCTTAGTCCTAGTGCCCTTGATCCTCAGAACATACCATAAAGCACTTCTGTGTCACACGCTCTAGATCCAGCCACCTCTGGAAAAGCCCCATCTGTGACCACATGAGGCCTTGGGAGGCATCTAGACCCAAGCTGCAACTTCCCAGGCTGGGTTTAAACTTGCGATCTCCCTGCCTCACCCTTCCGACAGTGCTGGGTTGACAGTGTTGTCTCCTTGGTTTCTGATCCCAAACTAGATGGGAGCCGGTGCTCCTGGTGACAGCGAGGATGAGTTTGTGGTAAACACAGAGGGTGCAGGGCACACGGGATATACAGGTGGTCATTGCTGGGTGGCTGCGATGTTAACCGGCTTGTGACTCTGCCCGAGAAAGGTTTTGAGCATCTTCGTCTGAACCTGAGTTTGAGGGTGCATGTTCTGGACCCCTCCAGCCCTCAAGCTGCCTCGGCTCATAGCCGGGGCTACAGCACCTGGAACCCTGAGTCCTCACCGACTGGATGCCCTCACAGGGCCGCACCACATGCTGTAAATTTGGAAGGCAGCTGTGCAGGCCACGGGGTCTCCAGCACAGTCAGGGTGACCCAGTCCCTAGCAGCACAGCAGGCCTCACCTAGCAAGTGGCTTGTTGAACCCCAGTGGCCTCCACCCCACTCCACTCCCAGCTCCCTGCCCCTCTAGCAGCACAGCCTCAGCACCCAGAGCAGGCCAGGAGGGACCCTGACCTGGGAGCTGTGAGTTACATGAAGATTTGTGGGGAACCACCCAGACAACTGTCCTTGAAAGAAGAGCAGCTGGCCCCGTCTCCATGTACTGATGTGCACAGAGCTGTCTGGGCCATTTCTTTGTCCCTTCAGTTGGCTTTAAGAAATGTGAACTGGGCTGGCTGAGGTGATGCAGAATCTCTGAAGCAAAGGATGGGTTACTGTTCCCCCGCCCAGCGACTCCCAGGAACACAGGGCTGAGCTGGGCGGGATGGAGAGCTGTCGGCTGAGACTGGGCCTCAAGATAAGACGAGAGGCTGTGACTTCCCAGGGCTAAAAAGATTGTACATCAATTCCAAAATTTAGACACTGCATCAGCTGTGTTATGCAGTCCTCTCCCTGAATGTCCTCTGCGTATCGCAGAGGTGACCTCTGGCCCCCTCCCTAGCCCAGCTCACAGCAGTCACATACCTCCCGCCACCCCCACTGTCACTCATCCCCCAGCCTTTCCCTTCATGGGAAATTAATAGAAACTGGGTTGGGCCCTGGATCATGGTCTTCGTTCCAATGGACCATCTCGGCTGGACCCAGGACCCCTGGCTCCCCACAGCTGTGCACGTGTCTCAGTGTCTCTCTGCTCGCCATGGGCTGCACCGGAAGTGGTAGACTGGAGTTAACTCACTAGAATTCTGAAACTTCCCGGACTGAAGATTCACACACACACACACACACACGCACGCACACGCACGCACACGCACGCACACGCACGCGCACACGGGCGCGCACAGCATCTCTGACCAGGCTGGCACCCTGCAGGGGCACAAGCTTCCTCGCCCCTCATGCAACCTTCCGTCCACTGCTGGCCTCCTCCGAGCATGGCCCTGCGCTCCCAGAGCCTCCTTCCCTTGTGGGAGGTGGGCTGTGGTGTGGGAACACCAGCTCCAAGCCCCACTGACTGGCCATCGGCCCTTCTGCAGGACTCCGGAGCACAGTGCACCATGTGCTAGGAGCCCCGGACACTGGTGCAGTGAGAGGTACAGGCGAGGGGCACAGGCCCAGCGGGAGGGCCAGAGGGTCCCCATGGGAAGGGCCAGTGCTGAGCGTGCTCTGGAGGGAAGCCCAGAGCCCGGAGCCAGGACCAGGAGGCACCAGGTGCCTGGGCACAGCCAGGAGCAGGGCCAGAGGTCTCAGCACAGTGTGGTGCATGGTGCCTTCCTGGAGGCTGAGTTGGGAGGTGATGCAGCTCCGCTGTGAAGGCTGGAAATACTGCTTCTGCCTGGGGGAACAGCGGCCTCTGTATGAGTGCTCAGTGGTCTCCTACCAGTGTGCGCAGAAGGGGACCCTTGTAGACAGTCCTGCTTTCTTCCACTGCTAAAGCAGTCGAAGGAGAGGCCACTCTGATGCCTCCTCCTCCCTCCCACAAGCACCACTTCCTCGGATCTGTCTGCTCGGCCACCCACGGGCTGCCTCACGGACACAGGACAGCAGCGCCACCCCTGACATTGCATCTTTGTTTTGGGCAGCAGCAAGGAGCGGGCAGAGGAAAAGCCACCAAGCCTGCTACCCTTGGATGCCTCTCCCTGGGGATTCATAGGGCCATTTCCACTGACGTCACATGGAAGGTGGGTCACAGGGCCCCAGCTGGAGGAGAACTGGGGCGGGAGGTGTTCATGCCCTTAGACATCACTGGCTTCTTTGGAGGAATTAGGAAGAGAGTGGACATTGAGGGTCCAGCCCGTCCAGCAGCCAACCTCCCTGGGGTCTTCATCCACCTCCTACAAGGACACAGAAGTAGCTACTGAATGTCCCAAAGCCCCCAACACAGGTCCACGGTGGCATGGTCCTTCTGGGCCATGAATCCTCTGGGGCAGAGATCCAGGATGGGACTGCAAACCTCTCCAGTGCAAACCCCCAATTTTGCACTGACCTGACCCTTGGCACTTGCTTCATTTGCGCCTCCATGGTAATTCTGTCGGATTTTTCTTTCTGATAAAGGGGACACGGAGTACCAGGTGGCAAAATGCAATTGACAGTAAGTGCTCATTATGTAATTACGGATTCTTCAGTGTGCATAGTTTTCTCTGCGGCCCGAAGCAACCAGATACATAATTACTGAGCTCTGAAAAGGGCGGGAGCAGCTCCCCAGCCTCTGCCCGCCGCAGGTCGCAAGTGGCTCTCAGGAGCGGCCACCAAAGGTCATGCTCGGGACAGGGGACGGTAGCTGAGAGGGCAGAGGTGGCTCTGAGGACCCCAGTGGAAACCGGGTGATGGCACCAGTGACAGCAGGTCCAGGAGCAGGTCACTCCTGGGTCCCCGACAGCCAGAGGTCAGCAGGTCTGCTGGGCTGCAGCTGAGCATTGGCCTGGTGGCCGAGAGCAGCAGGGGTTTATTTCTCCATTTCCGGAGATGGAGTCTGAGTCCAGGACAGCCGCGGACTCGGCAGACTTGGGGACTTCTCTCCTTACATGACACGGGTCTCAGAGCAGTGGGCTGTGAGTTGGGAGAAGAGTAGGAGGCAAAGGGACAGGCAAGGCCACACCCCCATGGGTGTCACAGTCCACAGAAGGCCCCAGTGGTCACTGGCTGGGGTGGGTGTGGACTGTCCCCACATGGGACCAGAATGAGCGTGGTGTCTGGCAGGGCAGGGCCACAGAGCTCTCCACACAGATGCCTTCTCCACACACCCCCACCCTGAGGTGACACTTGTCGAAGAAATATCTACCAGACTGGAGCCACCATGAGGGACACTGGGTGCAGGGCCTCCGGCCACACTGCCATCGCTGGACGTCCGTGGTGGCCATGGCTGGTGGCGGACCCCAGAAGCCCGCCCCATGGAGGTGAAGTAGCCCTAGTGCCAAGCTCCTGAACATGTGAGGGGCCACACTGGAGGTGCTGGCTTGGCCCCGGGGAGCCGGGCATGGTGTCTAGCAGCCTCTGCTGCCACAGATTTCCAAGAGGCCAGCTGTTCCCAAGAGATTCCCTGCTGCTTGAGGCCACCTGGCCCAGTCCTGTGGGTGACACAGGGCTCAGGGAGACCTGAGCTGTTGGGGTGTCCAACTGGGCTGTGGAGTCCATCATGTCCTCCCGGCAGGGGAGCTGACCAGTCTGTCACCCCGGCAGCCCCACTCATCCTCCCGTGGTCATTTCTCCCTGCAACCTGCACTCTTGGCCCTAGCCCTGAGGTCCCTGGTGTCCACCCTTCAGGGCCAGGCCTCAGTGGCCTCTGGACTCAGAGCTGGCCCCAGCCCCGTCTGCTTCAAACCCACGACAAGGGGCCCCCACTTTGGGGAAGATGGAGCCGAGGTGATTATAGGGGGTGAAGGGGAGGGGACCCCTATCTTGTCTGTGTCAAGGTTCTCGTGGCAGAGCTGAGGTTCCCCTCTCTGCCGGCTGGCCTGCCACAGAGAAGAGCAGAGATGGCACCTGACTGGCCTCCTTACAGCCCAGCATGGTGCCGTCTGTGACTCGGATCTGAGACACCGGTTCCCCAGCGCCTCAGGTTCCGAAGTCACCACAGCCCCACTCAGGATCCCGGGTGCAGGGGAGGTGGCCAGGGTGCAACCGATTCTGCCTCACCGGCTCCAGCAGCTGTGTCATAGTGGGGGGCAGCCCGGGCTGTGGGACCTCCCACAGCAGCCCCTTCCAACCGGAGCCCTGGGTGCCCTGAGCATGTAAAAGGACAGAGACAACGGAAAGCGAAGCTGCCTGGGCCAGCAAGTGTGTATGAAACACACAGCTTCTCTATGGCACGGGGAGGGCTGCCCACTCCCCACCCAGGCCCTGTGGCCCACACTGTCCCCTCTCCCTGTCCACGTGCTGAGCACACAGAACATCAAGGTCAGTATTTTTAGACGCATTGCTTTAATTTTTGAAAACCCTCCACAGAGATTTTAGTGACGGGTACATATTTATTTGATAAATATAAATAAATGCAAGAGCTATAAAAATAAACCTCGGGAAAAACTTCTTGTCCTGTTTCTCTGACTTGTTTATGCTCCCCGGAGGCCGGGGCTGCATCAACCATGCTTTGGGACAAGAAGCTGACCAGGCCAGCCATCCCCGGGGTCACCTGGGCTGGGCCACGGACTGACACTGGTAGTGCCCAGGCCAGTGCCAGGCCTGCACCTCATCCCTTGGGCCCACCCCAGAGAGGGGAGGGGTCTCAGCTGGCAGAGGACAGGAGTGACCAGGAGCTCTGGGGGTTTGCAGCCCAGCTGGGCTTTTTCTTCGCAGCAGGACATCCAGCGGGCTCGAGGGCTCAGGGTGGGTGTGTGCTCCTGACGGGGCACAGTGTGCAGGTGTCCTGAGGGGCCAGATCTTGGTTGTCCTGGACTAGTGCCTGGGCCTTCCAGGTTCAAGGGGTACAGATGGGCTCCCGAGCACAGGGTGAGGGCTAGGGCCCGGGGAGCCCATTATCCAGAGCCGGACAGGGAGCCGCCAACATGGTAGAGACCTGGCTCCTTCCTCCTTGTCCTCCCGCTGTGGTTCCTGGCACTGCAGGGACCTCAGAGCACAGTGCCCCCAGGGGCCACAGCATCGGTAACGGTGCCCAGAGCTTCGTCCAGCCTGCACAGAGCTGAGCTGTCAGCCCACAGCCCACTGCCAGTGTCGCTGGCTACCTGCCCTCTCTGTGGGGTCCTGGCTCACACCGGCTTCCTCACCTGTCGCCCAACTCATGAGTCTACAGAGGACATTCTGTGAGCTTGGGCTGGGGCCTCGGCCTCTGCTCCCAGCTGCTTGGTGGACCCCACGCCCTCAGGTGGATTTCTCTGTGTCGGCATCACTGTCTGTTGGGCACCTGCCTCTCCCCGCCAGTCCCTACTTGCTCCCACTTCTGGGGTCTGTTGCCTCCTTCAGGGGGCCCTGCTGACCCCTCCACCAGCAGAGGATGCTCCCACCACCCTTCCCTATACCCCTGCTGTTGGCTGTGTGAGATGGGCTCAGGAGGTACCTGTGGGGACGAGCATAGAAGGTGACAGTGTCCCAGTGCTGAGGCAGGCACTGGGCTCCCCCTCCCTCCCCTGCACCTCAGGGTGGATGCTGGAAGATGAGCAACACATACATAATTAATTGAATTAAAGTAAACTCCAGATATTTTTTACCCCGAGCATTCTTGCATACATTGGGCAAATTAAATATTAAAATGGCCCAACACATCTGCCCTTCAGTGCCGAATGAGGTGTTCGGTCCAGGAGTGGGTGTCTTTGAGCGCTGGCCCTGGGGCAGGTGGGGTGGGCAGCAGCTGTGCCCACAGAACCACCCTCCTGCTGCCCTGCTGCCTGGTGCCACACAGGCAAAGCCGCCGTGGTCTACACCACCTGCCAGCGCCCACAAGGACACACACAGCCCAGGAGAACAGTCCCGTGTGACTTGCAGCATGCCTGACTCTCCCGGGGCTGCCACCCCCTGAGGTCTGGCTGGGAGCAGGGACCTGTCAGTGGTCAGAGTTCTGTGCCAGCCCTGCAGGCACAGGGGAGCAGTCCAGGGTGCAGAGAGGGGAATGGCCACTGAGAACTGCCCAGGGCCGTGTCGCCAGCTCTTCCCGGAAGTGAGTCCAGCATTCCTCCAACCCATTCGATTCTCCATCCCCGCCCTGGGCTGCAGCAGCACATCGCCCCTGGCACCTGTAAACCCCACTGCCTCCTCGGTCTACAGGCTCTGATCTGTCCCCACCACGTGTTTAACTTGGCCCCAACCACGCACATCTCACACGTGACCCACTGTGAGGTTCTGGACACTGGGATAACACAGATGTCCCTGGGTGGACAGGGCACCCTGCTCCCCTCACAGAGGCATCTGTCACAGCTGCGCCCATGTCCTCTGTTCCTTCTTGTAAATTCCTCTTTCAGGACATTTAATCACCCAGTGCCCTCCACTAAGACCACAGAGTGAGCCACAGTCCACAGCCACTAGAGGATGCGAGTCCAGTGGGAGTCCAGTTCGCAGGACACCAGAGCTTCTGGACTTGTCTGGTGAGGGAGGCGGGCAGCCGTCACCAGGGTTGGGGACAGTGCGTTGCCTTGGGGACAGTAGACAGGTTCCAATGTTGCAGGAAGCTTTCTATCCATACTGGTGACACTCAAAATTGCTGTAAAGACCTGAATGTGCATTTTTCCACAAGCCCTCAGCCTCACAGGCCCCTGGGGTGAGTGACAAGGACCAGGGGCCACACCTCCTCTCTGCACCTTCCTTGGCAGGGAGCGGCCAGGCTGCAGGTGCTGGAACAAAGGGTCTCACCCAGGATGAACTCCACTCACACCCCAGCACATGCCCGGGTGAGCTCAAGCACTTGAAGATGTCGCAGTAGGGCTTGTTCACTCATGAGATCCAGGAGCCACAGGCCTGGGAGGGTTGGGAAAACCAGCTCAGGCCAGGGGTCAGAGTGAGTTTCCATCCAAGGAAATGTTTTCCAGTGTGATATTAGTGTGACCCAGAGAGAGACACAGAGAGATGGAGAGATGCAGAGAGAGACACAGAGAGACAGAGACAGGCAGACAGACAGAGCTGGAGAGACACAGAGAGATGGAGAGACACAGACAGAGAGACAGACAGACAGACAGACAGAGGTGGAGAGACACAGACAGTGATGGAAGACACAGACAGGGCCTCCACAGGACGGGCCCAGGCAACAGGGCTGGGCACAGTGGACAGGATACAACCCTGCTGCTGGACAAACACAACCACACTTTTACAAACACTTCAGATTCCTTTTGGACAATGCTGGGATTTCCTGTTTTCCTCCCCTGATCTGAGCTGCCGTCTGAGGCGCACCCAGAACCGAGGCCCGGCAGCTCCCATGCGTGAAGGAGGCGCACAGCTCCATGGGCCCGGTCCGCAGCAGCCCCTCGGCCCACACCAGTGCTGCAAGGCATGAAGTGGGCACCGAGGAGCCTCTGCCCGCCTTCCCAGGCTGACGTCTCTGCACAGTGGCCATCCCCTCCTGCCCCCTGGCACTGTGGTCACTGCCCCCCCACCACCACCACTCTGCTAGAAGATGCAGCTGCTGTTTGGTCACGGAGGGCCCAATAATAAACCAATGATCAAATATAGAAGCGACACTGCATCCAGCAGAGAGAGGAGACACAGGGAGAAGCAGAATCGCAGAGGGCTGGCCAGACAGTTTAGCTGGTGGCTGAGGGCGCTCAGGGCAAGTGACGTTAAGCTTCTGCATGCTGGGTAGATGGTGGCGGCAGGCGGCTGGGTCAGTGTACATGCATGGATTAGACGTGAGTCTCCGAAAGCATGATTTTAGTTACGCCATGTTTAAGCCTTCAGAAAATAATTTAGCAGGACCTGTGTGCACAGATCCGGCCAAACCCACAACAAGCATCTTGCAGATTTCCTTTAATGCTGTGCCTCTGGTCCAAACCCGGTCCCTCTGTCCCCTTTCCCCAGGAGTGGCTGCGGCCATGGAGGGGCTTTACTGTCCCCAAGAGCTCTGTGTGGTGTCCCCACCCCCACTGTGTGCACACTCAACATCTGTAGCTACGCATGCTGGAGGGTTAGGCCACATCTCCTGTGGGAGCATCTGGGAGGCATCTCTCTCCTTCGGCTCTCCCAAGCCTCTCTGTGTTTTGCCCACGCTGGTGCGTGCACAGCCCCTGTGGTCAGCTCAAGTTCCGTTATCATCCATCACCTCAGGAACGTAGTTGATTGCTTCATGTTCCCACGAGGGATGTAGACAGTTTCATTTTTTGCCAGGACAAAGTGCCGTCTCACAGTGAGCATCCCACCTGGCTTCTGTCTGTGTGGAGCGTGGGCCTGGGAGCGGCTGGAAGGAAACCCCCAGGGGCAGGGGAGTGTGGGAGTCCAGGGCTGCACACCACCCGCCCTCAGGCTCTCGGGCTAGCCTGGCTGCAGCCCTGCTGACCCGGCCCATCTCTGCCCACCCTCAGCCCCCAGGTCCTGTCCTCACCGTGCCTCCCCTGCTTCCCGGGAGCCACGTGCCGCCTCTGAAATGTGGGTGCCGTGACCAGGTGGCTCTGAGGCCCTGGCCCTGTTCACATGTGCCGGCTCCTGAGCTGTGCCCTGGGACTGCCGCTCTCCTCCTGGCCACGTTCCCCGTGTAGCTGGCCTCGCTGCTCCTGTGCTCAGCCAGACAGGGCTCCTTGTCAGTCTCCTGCTCCACCGAAGAGGTTACGGGACAGCTGTGTCCACGGCGCCTTTAATATAACCGAGCTTGCAGGCGCTCACTGCGCCTCGTCTGAGCAGCTCTTCCTCCATGACTTTCTCCCGCGCGGGTTCGAAACTGCACTTCGGTGTCTTCACACATTCAGGTTTCTGAGCTGCGGCTCTGGGTGCTGCGCAGAAAAGGAGGCGTCAGCCCTGGAGTGGTGAACACGCTTTTATTCTCGGCGTGTGCACAGGGCACCGCTGCACCTCCACCGTCGCGTGCACAGGCACCAAAACTGCTTTCCGCAGAGCGGCCACACGGTCGGCCACCTCCCCGGCACCGCGGCCCGGGGTGGCCTTGGTCTCCCGCCTGCAGAGAGCACGTGTTCCTTCGCTTGTCCCCCGTAAGAGCAGTGAGGCGGACTCCGTGAGAAGCCGGGGGTCCGCCCCTCCCATCTCAGACACTCCTCACCCCTTACTTGTCAACTAAGTTTACCATCTGGTTCCGAAATTCACAAAAAGAACCTTATTGGGACTGTCACCATAATATCGTGTGCTCGTGGATGAATTTTGGGGAAAGACTGTTGAATTTATCCACTTTCTCGGCGTGGATTTAGATTTATTTTCTACCATTTTCTGCAAAGGTCTCTCTCTCCTGTTGGATGCTATTTGGTAATGGAGAATCTTTCTTTGTATAATGAATGGTGTATTTTTAAAGCTCTATTTTCCCCTCATTGTGGCTTTTTTATAGAGATGTCCCTGGTTTCTCTGATTGCTCTACTCCCTGCATTCCCATGGGGGGCCCCTCGTAGCTCTACTCCCCGCATTCCCTTGGGGGGCCCCCCGTATATCATGATCACCTCTTCCATACAAGCGACCTCACTCTGTACCTACCCATCATTCATTCAACAAACACTGACCCCTAACTTGCTTCAGACTATGAAATGAGCTGGGAAGTCGTCTGCGAGCAAACAAAAGGTTCAAGGCATGTGCCGCTGATGGGAAAGATAAAGCTGAACTAAACAAATTAGTGGACATTACGTTACTTCCATTTCTTCCACAGGTTGTTTTTGGACCTTCCAGGCAGACAACTGTGTAAGTGGCACCTGTCCTGGCTACCTGGACTCTTTGCTCTTCTTGCCGTCTACAGGCCGGTACCTCCAGTACAATTTGACCAAAAATGTGTTTTTTTGATTTTCCTTGTTTCTTCTCTTAGTCCGCTTTGTAGTCCTGTGACAAAATACCCGAGATAAAATTATAAGGAGAACAGATTCACAGGCTCAGAGTTCAGTCCAGACTCTCCGGGGCCCCGGTGTAGGCGCTCACAGCGACAGATGCGTGTGGCAAAGGCCAAGAAAGGGAGAAGAGGTGCTGGGACAAGACACATGCTCCTGGGGTGCACTCCAGGGACCCCCTTCCTCCAGCGAGGCCTCACCTCCTCCAAGGACCCATTAAACCGTGACCCATCCAAAAAAGGGTTAATCCACGGTGAGAACCCAGCTGTCACCTCCCAAGCCCCCACCCTGAGCACCGCTGCACCAGGGAGCCATCCGCCAGGGCCCGAGCGGTTGGCGCACTCACAGCCCAGAGCGCGGCATTCGCGCAAGCTGGAGCCTGGCGTACTGGGAAGTCTTCGTCAAGGCGGGTCACTCAGCTCCCTGCCCATCAGTCAAAGGGGGTCGGGTCCTACCCAGCACTCTGTCCTGCCCAGGATGCTCCTGGCTCGCTCAGGGCCCTCAGCCGGGATGCGCCTAGCTTTGTGGGGCGCTGTGTGGACGTCAGCTTTGGTTACAGTGCAGGGATGTGTACATAAATATTTTCTAATAAGAAATTATCTTTGCAATCCCAAGGCTAAGGCCTGTTGAGTACCATAAGTACTTTTATGCATTCCTAGATATGAATTCCTTATATTTTATTTATGAATTTTGAATTGATGTTTGGAAAGAAGAACTTTTTCTTTCCCATAAAAATAAAATCTGATTTTCACATGAACAATATAGTAGTCTCATAAAAGGGTTGAGAAAGATTTTGAAGAAATTGATATACAATGGTAATTTTTCTATTCCTTGACCAGAAACTTAAGAAAATTTTGTTTTCACTTTGCCTGGAGTCAGAAAACACTGTTGATTTAAAAATGCTCTTTATATTTTTGTTTATGGTTTGAAACCTCTGTGCTTAGTCTGTTTCTGATTGAAATGGTTTGGATAAATTCTTTAATTACTTCTCTGCTCCACAGTCATTAACCTGGGGTTAAACTGCTCCTTTGTCCTTGGAAACCTCTGTCTCTCTGGCTGCTGTGGGCTTCTCTCCGTGGGCGACGCCTCTCCTGGCCCTCGGGTCCCCCTCAATCAATCATGCTGCTTTCTGTGTGACACAGTGGCAGCTTTGGGTACTCACGAGCCCCTCTGCTATTTATTTGATTCCAATTTTATTAGTTCATAATGTTCTATTTGTTAGTTTCCTTGGGTTTATTCTGCTTTTCTCTCGCGTTCTCAGGGAAACATCCATTCAGACGTCCCCGGCCTCCCTCCCGCAGTAAAGGCAATTCCTGTCCCCTGATGGCAACACCGGAGCCACGGGCCTGTCCTGCCCACAGCGTGCTTTTGCAAACCACGTTTGTGGGACCAGCCCCACTTGGTCACTCTCACGGGTCCCCAGCTGCCCAGTCGTCCCAGCTACAGAGCTGAGTGGACACAGTAGACTTTTCTTCCCATTATTTTAGTGGGCAAATTTTTAATTCTGTGTACAGGGATGATCATAAAGTATGGTGAACCCTTAAATTAAATAAATTTCGTACAGTAAGGGCCACCTTGCCGGGAATGGCGTGGAAAGACTGTTGAAAGGCAGGGGGGATTTTCGCAGGGCCGGTGCCTGCGTGTTTTCACTGTAATAAATTTCCACTGAAATGCTCACCAGACCTTTTGAGCACAGCTGTTTGATCAAAAGTCCACGGCAGTTTCTGTCGGCTGAAAACAGGGCAATGCTTTCTTAATCGCCTCGTTCACTGATCTGGCACCTCGTGGCTCCCCGATTCCCCCAGAGTCAGCATGAAAGGTGAGGTTCTGGTTCAGTTCAGGACACCGAGGCAGCCGTGACAGCCCAACTAGAGACGCTGGCCAAAGTGGACTTCTGGGCTGCTCCGGGGGTGGCAGGGACCATGGGACGAGCGTGTTCGAAGTGAGGAAGCGGGTTTGGAGGGGGACTCATGACGAACGAGTTTAATAACTTTTAAAATGTGCGCGCTTGCTATGTTTTGATCCGGCCTCCTGCGTCAGCGAGGTGCTCTGGCTCCTGACATGACTCGTGTCCTGAGGTGGACCCGTCACACTTCACAGTCAACACCTCACCCTCTCACTGCGTTTCCTGTGGGGAGTCACTTGAAGTCCCCCGTGATGTGCTCCGGGAGCTGTTTTGAAGCATAGGTCCTCACACTGCCTGGCCGCAGGTCCCACGCCTGTGCTCTGACCCCAATGGAAAATCCTGGGGACCCCTGATGCCCTCCGTGCCACCCAGCAGTCTCCGAACAGAGCATTTCTGCTGTCATTTGATTCAGAAGTTTTCTAATCTCTGCAGTCTTCTGGGGTGGACAGGTCCTTCTGAAGTAGGTTTTTAGATGTCCATATTTATGGACTGTTTGGCTGTTTCTAACTTTGATTTGAGCTCTTCAGAGGATGCCGCCTGAAAGCACTGATTTTTCAGTAATTGTTAAAAAACTTTTTTTTTTTCTAAATGTCCCCTGAGCACTGGGGCACAGTCTTTCCTTGGGTCCCAAACACCGGGCTTATTCATGCTGTCCCCAAACTCCATCTCTGCTGAGTTCTCGCCGTTCTGATGTTGTGCCGGGCGCCACTGACTCGCTGTCTTCCGACACTGGGGTAGGACCGGCCATGGCGGATCACTGGCACAGGGGTACGTAGAGTCCCCTCTGCTTTACTCCCTCCTGGGTAAAGCTTTCCACCCTCCAGGCTGAGGGTCACTGCACCGCCCGAGTCAGTGTGCTGACTGTGACATCCTGCCAGGCCTGGAGGGGTAGGGTATCTGGGAGGGTCACCCCCACTTTGCGTCTGCACTGTACTGGGTCCTGCCTGCACCCCACGGCCCATTCTGCTTCCTGCTCGCTCCCAGCCCGTGCTGCCCGCCCTGACTGGGCTGCCCGGAGCTCTGCCCTGAGCCCAATGGTGGGAATCAGAGGAACAGAGGCCTCCTGGTGCCCAGGAACTCGGGCCTGAGACCTGTTGTTCAAACTGTGTTTCATTCCGAGGCCAGGACTGGGCTTTAAAAGCACAAATGCTCCGGTCTCCAGCCACCCCGGTGCTCAGCAGTGCAGGCACGGGGTGCCCCCACGGACACACTGACTGGCCCAGGCAGAGGGCCTGGGGCACCGCAGAGCCCCAGAAGGAGCAGCGCACATTTCCAGGTCAGGTCGGGCAGCTCATCCACACCGATCCTCTCTTACCCACTGGGATTGGACGTGGCGGGGTCAGAGTGGAGCAGCATCCAGAATTCTGAGCAAAACCTACAGGCAAAGGACAATGAGCGGAAGCCACCACACACCCCTGGGAGCTGGCAACCCTCGCTCTGCACCAGGAGGGTGACCTCTAGAATCTTCCTTCTCCAGGACTTGGCTGGACCATCCTGTCTCCCGGGAAATCCTGGCTGTGTTGGCAACATCTATCGGCCCACTCCTCAGGTCTCAGGCCAGCCAGAGAGCCAGGGCGTGGGTCACTATGGACCACAGAGTTGGAAGGCAATGGTGTCACACTGGGATGCAAGTGACATCGGTGTGATGGCTGCCTCCGAGTCCCAGGAGTGGTCCCTCCTGGGAGTGGTCAGGGCCAGGGATAAGAGAGCTCCTAAGAGCTGAGACCAGATGAGTCAAGGGTCACCCAGGACAGACACCCCGGTGGCTGGGCTAGGACAGAGGAGCAGGGACCCATGGCAGTGGACTTGACTCGTGGCACTTTTTGCCCATACTGCCAGATGCCCATGTTAGAGGTTTTCATTGCATTGGCACAACATGGGCACAGAGCTCTGTGCTGAATCCAGCCCCCCTGAGTGGCCCGCACTCCCTCCCTCAGCTTCAGAGACAGCACCGCTGCGGGCCGATGTGGGGAGAGGTGGGGTCAGTCCCCTGCTGCTCTCCTTACCCCTGGACTCCTGCACAGGATGCCCCAGGCTGTGAACTACCCCTTCTCTCCTCTGTCTGCCTCAGTCCCCCACCTCTGTGACAGCAGCCCGTCCTCCTCTTGTCACCCCCCTTCCCCACCAGACCCAGACCCTCAGCTGTCACTTCAGGCATGTCCAAGTTTGGCCTTGTGATGTGCGTCTGTACTCAGATGCAACAAAACAGAGGCGTCGTCTCACAGAACCTCGGTCCACCTAACCCAGGCCACCCTCATTTGCCCTCTGGGTCAGTGCAGGTCTCCGTGTTACTGAAGCTGCCCTGGGCCCTTTCTCTGAGCACCCAGCACTGGAGTACATGATGAGGAGCATCCACTGCACTGCCCCAGGATGGCCACATGGGTCCCTGCTCCAGGTCTGCCCGGAGCAGACACCTGCTTGGGAACTGGCGTCTCTGTGCCCTCTCTAAAAACACCCTCAGGATGGATCCGTGAGCCGGGTGGAAGAGCGAGCCCTCTGCCTCCGTGGTGACAGTGGTCCCCTGTGAGCTTGCTCCATTTCTAACCCCGCACATCAGCGGGCACCAGGGAAGGACAATGCCTGCTGCCCGTCAAGAGGCCCTGTGGTCTCTGTCAGCCCCGAGGATGAGTCCGCCTCTGCGTGTTTACTCCTGGGGCATCTCCTCCTCCATGAATGCCGGCGTGCTGGGTTTACAGCCAGCCCGAGCTGTCCTTCCTGAGACCAAAGGCAGTTTGTCCTTAGCACTTTTATCGGGCTGGAGTTGCAGGTACATGGTAGAAACTCAATAAATGTCCCCAGAATCCACGCATTAGCACAGCTGAAGGTTCCCGCCAAAGGTGGAGTTTCACTCTCAGATGTTAATTGTGCGATTTGATAATGATTTCTATTAATTAGGTTGTTAATTTTCTGAACCTGAGCCCTGGGGTGGTCTGGACATGGTTCCTGTCCTCAGAGAAAGCTGGCGCACATTGACCTGGAGTTCTGGGGGGGCTCGCAGCCTGAGGGGGGCTGATTTGCCCACGGCTCTATCCCACGGGGCAGGACAGGCTCGATAGCCATTAGGAGGTGGTGACTGGAAGCCCCGTGATTTTAAAGTTTTCGGATAAACTGCTCAGGATAAAGAAGCACTTCAGTACGTTTCAGTTTGGAGGCCCCGCCCCGTCCCGCACTGATTAAAGCTGCTTAGATGTAAGTTTGAGAGGCGCGGCCGATGCTTCATGGTAATTAACTTTCCTCCCTGTTGAGCGCGCGCGGGGCTGGACCCTCAGCTCTGGTGCCCTCACTGTGGGCACCAAGGAAAGCTGAATAAAGACTCTCAGGGATGCTGATTTTGAGACAGTCGTTTGCTGGCAGAGCGACCTCTCACTTCCCGAACCCCCAGCCGCAAGGTGACAGCAGCCGTGATACAGGCAGGGAGCCCAAGCGCAGGTCCCAGTTCGGTCCATCCCAGCGGCCTCATGGCTGGCCACCAGGGAGGTATGGAACTGTGACCGTCACTAGGCCTACTTGGCCCAGGCAGCTGCTCTGCAGGGCACTGGGTGAGGCTTTCCGAGCCTGCTTTTCCGCCTGGATCTGAGACCCCAGAGGCTTGCTCAGTAAGGAAGCCGGGTCCTCGGGCCCGTGAGGTCCTGCCCCCAGCTCTTAGGACTTCTGCATGGCACAGGGCTGTCCTTGGACAACACTGCCAGTGTAAGACAGCTCTGGGTGTCAGGGTGGAGTGGGGCGCCCCTGCCCAGGCAGCCGTGTCCCTGGGGAGTGTGGCCTGCGCGTGGTGACCTGGGCTGAGCAGGGAGAAGCCGAGGGTGGGGAACTGAGTGTGCATCAGAGGAGGCGGAGGTAGCAGGGCCCCCCAGCATTGCCCCAGACCCTGCAGGGCCAAGTGTGGGGAATGGCCCTCTTCCCTGGTGCACTGGCTGCTGGGCCATTCTGCACTTGGGTGTGAGCTCAGGGGGTGACAGTGGGGAGAGACAGCGGGAGACAGCAGGAGCCAGGCTGAGCCCTGTCCGTGGAGGGTGGAGGCCTTGCAGAGACAGGCTCTCAGCGCTGAGCTGGCAGAACAGGGGCAGGTGCGGAGGAAAAACCAGAGCCAGCGAGCTGCCTTCATCCTTTCCAGCAACATGGCAAAGAGCCGGGGAAACCTGCTGCCCCGGCGCAGGTTACAGAACGCCGGCTGCTTCGTTCGTTTTTGTCCTGCAGGGGAGAAGCCGATTGTATCGCTCCCAGATACAATTATCTTTCACAGCTTGGAAACAACGGCCTGCACATCAGTGTCCACTCTCTTCCCTAATTCCTTCCCCTGCACAAGTGTTCCCACCTCCCGATCAGGCTGAGGCGGGTACTTCCGCCCCAGTTGGAGATGTTATCTCCAGTGACTGCCCAGAGAGAAAAGAGCCAAGCCAAAGCCGATGCTCTTTGGCTGGATGCTAAGTGCCAGATGGCCAGGGAGGGGTGCCAGGGACCCCAGGAGACGCAGCAGAGCCAAAAGGCTCTTCCTGCCAAGGAAGAGAACACCTGGGGACAGGTGCCCAGGACATGGTCCAGTTGGCCAATGCTGGCTGGAAATCAGGGCAGGCAGAGGAAAGAGGCCAGGGAGCCTTCGAGCAGCACTCCGCCCACAGCCGTCTCTTCCTGCCAGGTGGTGCAGTGTCCAGCTTGCTCGGAGCCCAGGGGCCTTGGAGGTGGGTGAGCATGTGGCTTCTGCTCCCAGTGAACAGCTTGGAATTCAGTCTGCTCACTAGTCATGACATGTGTGTTAGGTGTAAGGCTAAACACCTGTGGTGACTGTCCCCACCATATGTAGCACAGATAAAATTTTAAAATTAATAAAATAGAACCTCGCTGTTAAAGCAACAGTTCCACTGATTATCACTAATAGAGGGAGAGGACTTGGGTGTTAAAAGCTTAGCAGTCCTTAATTCATATACAGAGGTTTCCCTAAACACCATTTTATCCGTGAATCTGGGGAGTTAGCACCAGTCTAGGTGTGGATTTCAGAGCTTTAAATAGAGCCTCTAAGGGAAATAATGAATTGAGCACATATAATAAAAATTACGGCAGAAGATGAAAGTAAGACACCCTTGGTGGGTGGACGTAGAAAATGGAAGCAGAAGCGCTGGACAATGGTGTCGGGAGTGAGGCGCAGGTCCCTGTGGGAAATGCAGGCTCCCCGGTGACAAAGCAAGCTCGTTCTGGGGACAGCTTAGGAAGAATAAAGTTACTCAAGATGGCATCGGTCACAACTCACGGGATGGAGAGTTAGAACTGCCAGCCCCGAGTCGGTCAGCATCACCCGGCATTCATCAAAGCCACTGGGGCCAAGGACACAGTAGGGCACAGTGTCCTGGGCCACCGCCTTCCAGCTGGTCCCCCAAACCCCATTTCTGCTTTGGACACTCAGAGATGGTTGGGAGAGATGCCAGCAGCATCCCACAGGCTGGTGAGGGACCAGCCCTGGCCTGGGGACACCAGGGTCCCCCGGGATCAGGGAGACTCAGATTCTACCCTGGAGAGGCATGTGGGGTGAGGAGGGGCTCGGATCAGCTCTGCCCTCCACCCTCAGCACAGGGGGAGAATTGGGAGACAGCACGCCCCCGAGGGCCAGAAAGAAATGAGCTTTTGAGAAAAATAAATAAAAAGAAGTTTCTCGCAAGTTCAACTCTATTTAAAATCAAGAGATTGCGAAGGAGAAAGAGCTGGAGGTTCTGAAGCACTCAAGGTTCCCATCCACAGCCGGGACACATCGGGCTCCTCAGACGGGCGACTGCTCAGGGCCTCTTGGCCTGCTTGTCTCCTTGCGCCTGACTCTCTTCCTTGTGAATACACATGCACGTACACACGCATACACACGCGCACACACACATGCACACACTTACATACACGCACACACCTGTGTGCACACACATGCACACATGTGCACACACATACACACATGCACACACACACATGCACACATCTGGGCGCACACACACACACATGTACGCGCACATACACACACACACACATGCACACACACGCACACACACGCACGCACACACACGCAGAACACCCAGAGGAGATGTGTGGAGCAATTGCATAGGGCAGGGAGGACGTGTTTCTCTGTCTAAAGCCTCAGGACCTGCCGACTTCTCCTCCTTTCCCGGGCTGGTGCAGCCTTGACTCCACGCCAAGGACCCGCACAGGCCGTGAAAGATACCGCACTGTCAGAACCCAGCAGCGTCTCCCAGGGAATCACAGGAAATCAAATTCCACAGCATCTTCTGAATATTCCACCCCTGCTGGCAGCAACTCAGTCTCCTGACGGGCGTTTCTCTGCTGTCCAGTGATGGGCTTTGCCGTAATAAAAAGTCCTCACTCTTAAACGCGTGTTCTGCGGGGCTCTAATAAGGCGGTGGAAGCAGGGGGTCACCCGACTGACACTGAAACAGCATTTTTTGACCAAATATGTATATTTTTAATGTGACTGCTTGAATGTTTTGCATTGATTTGTCCTGTTTTCCTCTGCCAACCTTTTCCACCAGCAGAATTCTCGCCCGCACGCATGCGCAGCTGCAGCCCTGGCCTGGCCCCCGCCCTGCCCGCTGACCAGGAGGTGAGTTCGGGCCCAGCCCTCTGATGCCTCCCATGTGGCCCCAGAGTCACAGTCAGGGTCCAGTGTGCATTTCCGCCCAGGTCCAGACCTAGGGCTTTGGGGGTGTTGGGTGCTCCAGGTGCCATCTAGCAGGCTCGCCTCACCCCACAGCCCCAGCCAGGAGGCCTGGCTGCTGTAACCTGGTCACTGAGTAAGTGGTCTGGCCACTAAGCACTAGTACCTGCGGTACCTCAGCATTACTAAGCTCCTCCCCTGCACCTCCTAACCTGCTGGGTCCCCTAGATACTCCTTGGAATCATTTTTAGTTCATTTACCCTTTCCTTTCACTTTTCCGTATCCTCCCTAAGATGTATATTATCTTTGTAAACAGAAAAACCCAATAAAACCTGGTCATAAACAACACAGAAAACAGAATTCTGATTTTAGGGGGAAGATGATAGATTGCTATAGAAAGGAGCCTCCAAGAATGTGTGCCAGCTGTTAACGAGGCTGGCTTAATTACTATTGATTAATGTTTATTCTGCGAACAATTCTGCCTTTTCTGGAAGGCATGCGGGTTATGTTGCAGTCAAGAAGGGCCTTTCTCTTTACGACGGAAGCTCACAAAAGTCTGTGGCCTGTGCAGTGTTGTAGGAAGCACTGTCCCATAGCTCAGCAGCCCCTGAGAACAGGTCACCCCACTTCCAGGGGCCTGGGTGAGCTTGTGCCTAGGGCTTCAAGGCCAGAAGATGGAGTCCGATGTAGGGATGCTTGCTGAAGGTGAGGAGTGCAGGCAGCCTCTGGAGCACAGTGAGGGTTGAACATCTGGACAGGTCAGGGCACCATGAGTTTGGATTAGTGCCTTTGCACTTTTAATGAAGCTCGCATGGTCACGGGGGTCTTCCCATTTTAGGTGCACAATTCAGTATCATTGAGTATATTCATAATGCTCAGTCTTCACCCATCTGAAAGCCTCACTGCTGACCCTAACCCCCCTCTGCTCCCCATCGCCAGCCACTGCCTTCCATATCTGTCTCCAGATTTTGCACCTCCTTGTGCCATGGAGAAGTGGAGCCCACATAGCTGTGACTTTTATTGAGTGTGATGTTTCCAGGGCTTATCCATTCTGTGTCCTGTACTCGTGCTCTGTTCCTCTTCGTGGCTGAATAGTATCCTTCTGCCTGCGTGGACTGTGTCTGTTTCCTGATTCCGTGGTCCATGGACTCCTGGTTGTCCTTTGGGCTACTGAGAACCTGGCACACTAGAATCGGGTTAGGCCCCTGCCTTTGGTTTTTGGTTTGCTGTTTTGCACAGCGGCCACAGTGTCTGCCAGTCCTGCCCTGGGCGCCAGCTCCTACCCTGTGCACAGGCACCGTGAGCACCTGTGTGCCCGGCACTGCCATCCTTCTGAGGTCCTGTCAGGACGCCACCCTTCCCTGTGTCTGTTGACTGGTCATCTATCCTCTGCACTCAAGGGCATTGGCACCTCCTCACCTGTTTCTTACCTGGGTTATCCCTGGGTTGTCAGGTTGCAAAGTTTTCTGCTCTAGACAGAATTCACACCTCGTGGGGGTCAGGGGGGGAGATTCTGTGAAATTTAGCACTTCTAATGGCCACACCCAGCCAGTAGTGCCCACCTTCCCCAAGCTCAGCAGCAGCCCTCCCTGACCGCCCCTCCTGGGCACTGTCCTCAAGCTGGAGAAGCTTGCTGAGGGGCTGTGAGTATCCTGGCCTGTCTTCCTGGCCTGAGGAGTCTGCCGGATTATTGATTATGGATTATTCGCAGCTGTCTCCGGCTGAACCTGGCTGCTGCTCCCCGGCAGGTCTTTGTCCAAGCGGAGGAGGGCGGGCGGGGGGAGCTGGGCTGTCTGCAGCTGACAGGCTCCTGCCCCAGAGCCCCGGATGGGACGCCTGACAAATGGGGAAGGCGCAGGTGGCTTCCCTCTCACGGCCTTTGGAGACTCCGGGTGTCAAACCCTTGAAGAGCACTTGGCCAGTAAAAGCCTTCTGATGCATGAAAGACGGGACCTGACAGACACTGCTCCCCACTCTGGGCCACCCAGAGCCCAGTCCTGGGCAGGGCCTCCTCCACGGCCATCTCCCTGCCTGCCTGTCTCTGTCCTCCCAGAATTGTTGACTGAGTGACAGACAGAGCGGCAAGGCCTCCCCTCCTCCGCTCCTCCCATCTTTTCATGCATCTCAAATGAAAGAACAATGCCCATCACTGTGGCCAGCTGAGTGGCCTGTGACCTACCCTCTCCAGGTGCCCTGGGCCCTGTGTCTGAGAATTTGGTCCCTGCCAGGACCCTGGCGACACTACTAACCTGGGCTCACCTCTCCAAAGTCCTATGTCTTTCCTCCCAGGAGAGCAGCCTGCTGCTCTGTCTGTCACTTGGTCAAGTCTTTCCCTGGAGCTGTTCTGTTATTGGCTTCACATCCCAACTTTGCACAAGATGCCCTGCCGCCTGTAGTGTCACCCTCTCCTGTGGTGTTTCCTGGCCTACGCCCATCGTGCTGCCCTGTCCTGCTGGCTATCAGCTCACTGTGGTGCTCCAGTTCCCCAGGAGCCACTGGGTGACTCCTGGTGGGCAGAGCTGGGGACCTTTGTCTTTATAAATAAAGTTTTATTGGAACCCAGCATGCTGTTCCCTTAATCAAGATGGCGTTTGGCCTCACAGTGCCAGTCGAATGGTGACAGAGCCTGCAAAGCCTAAGGCTTTTCTTTCTGGTCCTTGATAGCGGCGTGGTTGCTTCTGACTGCTCTCCTGGGATAACAGCTGGGTGGCAGGTGACACTGGGCCTCAGAGGCGATGCCTGGGGGCTTCTGCAGTGCTCTGCCCTGTCTGAGTCCCAGAGCGCTCTCTCCTAGGGCTCCGTCTGTTGGTCTGCTCCTCTCGCTGCCAAGGCATGGGCTGCAGGAAGCTTTGTCGGGGACTTTTCAGCTGGGGGTGATACTGGAGTCTCTGCTCTGCTCCGTAGCTGTGCTGGCCTGGTGCTCCAGCAGGCAGGATGAGGGGCGCTGGTGTGAGGCCAAGAGGGCAAAGGTCACTCGGCTCCTATGCTGTGCAACTCTTCCCTGGTGAGGCCCCAGACGTCCAGGAAACTGGGGTGAACCCAGTACTGAAGGCCCGGGTCTGAGCACAGGGAGGAGCGTGGACCCCACTTTCTGCAGGCTGGTACTTTCATGGAGTTGGCTGAGGTCCCTAAGTCACAGGGGTCGCCTGGGACATTGAGGCTCTGCTGCTGTCCAGCCCTGGGGAAGCCCAGGAGGAGCTGGGCCCAAGCTCACACCGCTTCCTGTGCCCATGGTCATCACACAGCCAAGACCAGGACATCACATGGGACCTGGGAGGCCAGGACACAGTGGGGATCTCTGGGGCCCTCTCTGGTGTGGATCGAGTGACTGAAGGGACTGGGCTTGCACTGAGGAAGGGATGGGAACAGGCACCAGTGAGGCGCCTGTGCTCTGGGGACAGCAAGGACCTGGGAGGTTGACTGTTGCTGTGGTGGGTGTGGGAGCACGGGGACAGGCTGGGCTCTGTGCCTGCCCCACCTCCAAGGCCACAATCACAGGCAGCTCCCTCAGCCAGAGCTCTGATGAGAGCATGAGACCAGCGGGACAGAGCTGTGGCCGTCATTGTTGCCCATGTGTCCAAAGGGGCTTCCCAAAGGGTCAGCACTGGACCTGTGCCAATGTGGGGGGCATCGTGCCAAGCTGAGGCCCAGAACCAGAGCGGAGCAGAGAACGTGCTTTCCGAGCCGAACAGCGTGAGGCAGAGCCAGCACCCCCACCTGAGCCCCCACCCCCACTCCTGAACCCCAGCACTGGGCTCAGTCAGGCTGCACCCGTCTCCACAGCCTCCAGCCTGCACAGTGCCGCAGCCAGGGGGAGTGGGGGGTCCTCATCCTCCATGTACCCCAAACTGGCTGGGATGATTTCTCTTCACCTGTGTCCCCAGAGCCTGCAGGTCTGGAAAATCCTGGCTGACCCGGCCACCACACCACACTCTGGGCAAAGCCAAGGAGCGGGAGAGGCGGGGAGAGGTGCAGCCCAGGGTCAGGCCTCCAATATGGGCCCGGCCCCGCCATGGACCAATGGAGGACAGGCTGGACATGGCACTGGGGTCCCTTTCTATCTCCAGGGGCGCTAACTGTCCCTATGTCCAGCTCACAGAGGCTGGGCCCGTGGCTCAGGAGTCCCTGGGGAAGTGGTCTGAGTTGCACCCAGCCCAGGAACAGGGCTGCAGTGCACATGCGGGGCTGTGCAGATGGTCAGTGCAGGGAAGGGAGGTGTGTCCCGTAGCTGATGCCTCTGCCTTGGTGAGAGAATGAGGCTCATACCCTGGGATCCCCAGAAAGCAGCTCCTTCCTGCAGCCTGCAGTACACAGAGCCCAGAGCCTCCCTGGGCAGAATCAAAATGTCTCTGTCACCCCTGAGAGTTGGGGTGAGCCAAAGGCAAGGGTGCATGTGTGCAGGTGTGGGGCACATGGGGGGCCAGCTTGTGCCTTGGTAGCACCACCCTGCCAGGAATTCACACACAACTCCCTGAGGAGGTGACAGAAACACAAGTCCCCTGTAGCCAGGAGGGGCCTTCAGGGACCACCCCCAGGTGTCAGCCCCAAGGGGCCAGAGGCACCGTCCATGTCAGGAGTGCCATGGCCCCTTCCTCCCTGTGTCACCATCACAGGCCACCTGGGGGACTCTATGTTCCTCTCAGCATGAACTGAGCCCTGCATGGGACAGGGACAGGCCTGTCACAAGGTGAGGAAGGGAGAGAAGTCGTAAGAGCCATCCAGAAATTCAGTTATGTTAACTTGTCTCTGCTATTGATCCCGCATCCCGGCCTGGGTGTGGGGACCTAATTACTGTACCACTAATGATGGAAATGACAAATTGAGGCCCGTCGGGCTGCTGACAGGAAGAATTTGACTTTCAGGAGCCTCTTTGGGGGATGACAGCATGGCTGAGTGACTCACAGGAGGGGTTCTCTCCTGGGTGCCAGGTCACTAACTGCGTGCCCCTGACCACTGGACAGGCAGGGCCTGACACCCCCTGTCTCAGTCCCCAGCGAATGTCAGGGTCACATTGTCCTGGAGTCCCTAGATGGATACACTGTGGTCTCGTCTCCCACTGGAAAAGAAGCTGGAAAATCAATTAGGGCGTCTCCGCCCGGTCCTTTCCGGGTGGTAATGGCTTCTGTGAGCTGGTCTCCTGAGGGCCCAGAGAAAGTCAGCTTGGAATGACAGCCACATCACTGCTGCTATCTGCAGATATAATTCTAGAGAGAATGTATTTAATGCTTCAGTGGGCAACTTGCTGTAACAGTTTAATTTTTCACTGAAATCTAAATTTGCTCCCAGACTGTATATTTTTCTATCACATTAGATAATCAATCTGAGCAGAAATCCAATTTTACCTCCATCCACCCTCCTTGGGCAAGCGGTGCCTGTGTGTGTCCTGGCGGGGGTCGAGCGACACCTGGCCAGCACCCACCTAAGCCTTGGGAAGGAGTCCGGCAAGCCAAGGCCTCTCCAGCTGCACGCTGGCCATCCAGGTTCTGCTCCCGGACGGTGGCGTCTTTGTTGTGGGCCCGGGGGTATTTGGGAGGATACTGTAGTGTGTGGCCTGAGGACACCCTCAGCCAGAGTGGGCCTGTGTGCAATGTGGCCTTGCCCGGTATGGCCTCCGCCAGGAAACTGCTGCTGAGGCAGTGGGAGAGGTGGTAGGTTCGGATTTTCCACTGTCAGGGGCCGGGGCTCCCTGTCCCAGGAGGAGGCTGGCCCTGCAGCTGTAGGTCCTGAGTAGGAGACAGATGCACCCTGACAACCTCCTGTCACACCTGGGCCAGGCCAAGATGCACACATGTGTGCTCGGACCCCACTCCAGCCGGGCCTCAGGGCTTCTGGAGACTCAGCTTGGGGACCACCTGTGGGACACGTCAGCAGGGGCACCAGCCCTCATGGGAATTGCCATGTGAGGGGCAGGAAACTGGTTCTGGTGAACCAGAAGCTCAGGGCTGGGTCACGCTGCTGTTAAGGCATGGGGTTGGACCCAATCCCAAGGCAGCCAAGGCTCTGTCCACACAGGGGCCCTTCCTAGTCCAAGTTCACAGAGCAGCACATGCTGGCAAGGGACCAAGCAGCCCCTGAGTGAAGCAAACAGGGTTCCTCTGTGTGGCACCCTGACCACCCCATACAGGCTGGTATTTAACACTCTCACCTAGTTGCTGCCATGCAGCCTCACTGGGCTTTACTGCAAGCCGAGGGGAGGGATCCTCATGCCCTGCATCCCTGTGAGCTCTGCATGCAGAAGGCGTGTGTCTTACGGCCCTGGTTTGGCTCCTGCTCATGTCTACCCTGCAGTCTGTAGCCCCTGCACCTGTAGCTGGTCTGTAAATGCTAAGTGGCCTGGTGACACCAGACCTGTCCTGAAGTGGGTATCCTGGGACTCCTAAAGCAGGGCCGGCTGCCCTGGGCTGTGCTCTGTGACTGTCCACATCCTGGCCAGCTCCAGGCCCCTAGCTGTTCCCTCTCACCCACCTTGGACAGGCCATATGGCCAGCAGTCCCACACCTGAAGACACAGTGCCTTCCAGATCCCCGGCACTGGGCATGGCCATGATTGCTGGATGTTTGAGAAATGGAAACTGGAGCTGATACCCAAATGCCCATCATTAGATACGCTATGGTGCATTTATATTACAGGGCATTCCAGGGACAAAAAACAGAACCAGGACGGAAAAGCACCCAACATGGAGCATTTGCAACATGAGGAAAATGCAAACCCCAGCTCTACAGAATGAGTGTTAGACCCATGTGGTCACAGGACTCTGGCATACAGGTGCCTGGGTGGGAAATGGTCTCCTCCTGGTGCCATGCCAGGCCTGGCTTCCTGGGTACCTGTGGGAGTTAAACTTCATCACCGACTTGACTGGATTCAGAGTCTGGCACAGGTGATTGAGTCATGACAGCATTAACATCACCAGTGGCTTAAACTGTCCATGTGTTTACTGTTGGATGGGCCATTAGGAGGTGGGGCTAGTTGGAAGAAGTAGTTCATAGCACTGTGACCTTAGGGACTGTATCTGGTCCTTGACCCCTTCCTCTCCGGCTCTTTCCAAACCACTCTTCTTCCTGGTCACCATGAATTAAGTAACCACTTCTCCTTACCCTTCCTTCATGATGCTCCTGCCTTGGAGCCAGCCAGCCATGGACTGAAACTCTGAAATCATAAGACAAAATAAGCCTGTCCTTAAAGTAGTGTATTTAAGGTATTTTGTCATAGTGACAGAGAAGAGACTAATGCAGAATTGTATCTAGCGTAGTTTCCTGTGGCTCAGAAGCTTTTGGAGGTGGTTTAAAGGAGGATTTTGGAAAAATTTGGAAAAGTGGGATGAAGAGAGCCTAGAAGGCTATAAGCAGGGTTTCTGGTTGCTCTGGTTGGGGCTCAGGTGATGAAAATGCTGATAAGGATGCGGCTGGTAAAGCGGCCTCTTAAGATTCCAGGTGAGAATTGGAGCAGAGACCATTGATGCTATGTTCTGATTAAAAAAAAAAAACTCATCTCAATTTTGTGCACAGCCTGAGACTTTGTCCAATTCTGACTTTAAAGAAGGTGGACAAATTAATCTGGTGGAAGAAATTCTAAGGCAACCCCATGTTCAAGTTGTCTCAATGGGCACTTCTGGCTGCTTTTAGCCACTGTGAGAATCACAAGCAAAGAACAGAACAAAAAGATTTTTTAAAACTTACGATCTGGCCAAAAAAGAAGCTTCTGAAAAGTTGCAGCCAAGGAAAGTGTGGTTGCTGAAGAGATTAGAGCCATTAAGAAGAAGCTAATCTAGTTGTGGTGCTACAAGTCTGTAATCCAGCCAATCTGAGAGGGTGAGACAGGAAGATCACAAATTCAAGCATGATCTCCAAAAGTGGTGATTTAGGAAAACCCTGACTCAGAATAAAAATAGAATGAGGTGAAAAATGGCTGGAAAAGTAGCTCCATGGGAAGACCCTGGTTTCAATCCTCAGTACCACCAAAGGAGGAAGAGGTCAAAGATAGGGATGGGGCAGGAGAAAATTTTGCATTGGAACAAGAATAAAGATGCCTGGAGGGCATTTCAGGAATCAGCAAGAGCTCACCATACAATCTCAAAACTTCGCTCTAACAAGAGAGTCCCATGTTGTGCTCATTGAAGGCCACATAAGGATGTGTTTTATCAAGCTCAGTCCTGCAGAGACTCAGAGGCTGCTTCAGTCCTGACACAAGGGGGCCTAACTATTGCCAGAGTTGGTGTCAGACATTGGAATCATCCATGCAGTGCTGGTTTTTTAAGCATTCAAAATGTCAGTATTATAGGCTCATGGAGGCTTCCACTGAGATTTCAGAGGAAGGTGTTAAAGGCCAAATGTGTCACAGGATTAGGGTCCCCATGAGGAACCCCTGAAAGGTAGATGCATGAAACTATGAGAATGTGGCCAAAGATGCAGTGAAGATTGGAGACCCAGAAAATTGGGGATGATAGAAACGTAAAATGTCTGCTAGAAAAACTATAGGCACTGAGAAGAGTGAGGCCCCAGGGGGTACAACTAGCAAGGCCACAGGAGTGGGGCTACCAGTCGATCTTGACTGTCCGCCTGACTAGACTAGGAGGCTCCTGGAGCCGAGGCTCAGTCATGAGGATACTCACTTCATGGGCGGTGTAGCCCACCGGTAAGTTGGTGCTGCATGGCCACTGGGAGATGGGGAACCTTGTGGAAAGTAGATCACAGGGACATGATCTCGGGAACTGTGTGGACCTGGGATCTCTGCATGGAGGGTGAAGCTCCTCATGGCTTAATGTTTACCAGAACTGTTTCTGGGGTTCCAACTTCTATAATCTGGGAAGCTCCTTACCCCAAACCAGGCCTCTTCAAAGGTCCAGGATCAAATGTTCCCCTGCCAGTCCCCGATGTCCCTGCCTGCTGTGACGCAGCACCTGGACCTGCTCTGAGTGGCACCCCCAACTCCTCTCCAGGGCCTTTCCATCCACCTGGCACTGAGGAGGCGGCAAAGGGAGCCCTTCAGCTCCTTATCCAAGCCTTGGCTCCTCCCAGGTCCCACCTCCAAGTTCCATCTCAAACCTTTAGCCCCCAGCTCCACTCCTGGCCCCATCCTCTCCCAGAAGACTGGGATGCTCCCCATGTTCACCACTGTCACCCTTGTCACAGCTGCCAGAGTTCTCTGACAATGTCATATCAAATGGTATCACCTGCCTTTCTAAAGTCATTCCTCACAGGGCCCCCCAACCTGACCCTCCCCATTTCGTCTTTGGTACTGACCCTACCCTCTGTACCCCACCCCAGGTGGCCACAGAGTGAGCCCTTCATGACCCAGGTGCCCATCAGCCTCCAGGCCTGGCCTCCTGGACCCTGCAGGAGCCTTATCCATGTCATGGAGCTGCCATCTTGCTGAGCTCCTCTTCCATGGCACCCTGGGTCACAGCTGTAGGTGGGCATTGGTGACTGCTGGTTACCCTGACAGGACATGAACCCCAAGAGATCAGAGCCCCAGGTGCCTTTGTTCTCTGCTCTGTTCTGACGTATCTCTTTGCCATCTTACAGGTATCCACTGAATGAATGAATGCGTGAATGAATGAATGAGCTTTCCAAGGGGTGACCCATGTTTTTTCCTGTCATATCCTGCACATCCTTCTGCCTTTTATTACCTGAAGAAGTTGCAGAGCTTCGGGATAGCAGGAAGAGACCCTCTCTGGGGTACAGAACCAGGACCCCCCCAGTCACAACCCTTAGCAGTCGGGAGAGGTTGTGGGGGGCTTGGAAACCATAGAGAAGAGGGAATGGGGCCCCCAAGAGCAGCCTCTCCTTGTCTTGAGCACCCCTGGCCCTTGCAGAGCTGCTTAGGTCCCCTGCTCTCCCAGAAGCTGTGTGCAGACAGGAGGCCAAGCCCCCGGGCTTTGGGGGGACAGTTCAGAGCCAGTTCCCGCTCGGCTAATTTCCCCCCTGGAGCTGGAGTGGGGTCTGGGGGCCTAATTTGGGACCCCCGATTAGAGGCTGTGCAGCTCCCAAGCAAGCACCAGCCACTGGGTCCTCAAGACAGTGCTTCCACATCTTGCCAGGCCGGACTTTAGGCATCGAGCTGCTTCTGTCCTTCTATGGATTAATTGACTGAGCCTTTCCTGATCAGTCCTGTAACTCCCAAGTCCCTGATCTTCCCTGCCCTAGCTCTGTCCTCAAGGAATGCATGAATTTTAACTAAACTTGCATGTGGAGGACAACTGCTTTGCAGAAATCTGTGAGCTTCCTTCTCCCTGCAAGACAAGAGTCCCGCGTCTGTGCATGATGAATAACGCTGCCCTTGTGTCTGCGGTACAGATCCCAGCTTCCACACCTCGGGTTAGAGGGGCTCAGAGGACTCAGAAGAGGGTCCCTCCTTCTTCTCATCTACAGGAGAGCTCTAGAAGATCCTGGTCCTGCTGGGAGAGAATGTTCCAAGGAGGAAACACATCACTTGAAGGAGAGAGACTCATCACCAACTGGACACAGACCTGCAGTGCCCGTCCTCACCGACCTCGGTACAGCCAGGAGTGCAGTTTTCATTTGGCCCAGGGAGCATCTCAGCTGGGACCCAGGACAGATCTGGGGGACCCTTGACACCCCAACACACTCTTCATCATGTGTGCTATGTTTAAAACCTGAGCCCCGTGCACAACCCAGAGGGACCCCATGGTTTTCCTCTGCTGGCAGTGAGGGAGGAAGCGGACCTGCCTCGAATGCCCCAAGAGCCTCCATGGCGAAAGCAAGGCTGATTTCACCCTCGGCCACCAGCCACGGTGCTGGAGGACTCTGAGGCAGGAACCTGGGAGCACGCAAGAGCAGGGCTCCAAAGGGGGAGGTTGAGGTGGAGAGGAGGGGGAGCCTCCCTTCAGCCACAGGGGACCGGTGGCCTGAAGAGGAGACCCCGGCTCCCTGCCCAGAGGACACAGCCTGAAGGACCCTGTGCAGACCCACTTGACAGGGGACACTGTGGGACGAGTGAAGAATGGCCTTGCTTTTCCCGGGGACAGATGGGACCTGGAAAGGGAGCCCACGTGCCCACGCCTGGCCTGAAGGGCCATGGTAATTAATAGCCAGCTGAGGAAACTTGATTGTTGTTTGTGGGCTAAAAATGGGTAAACAGCCGTCACTGCCAGGAAGGCCGGGCCGTGTTCATCACCATTACAGAGAGTGATTCGGCTCGGGTCTGTTAATCGCTCACTGCTCTCTCAGGGGCCTCAGCGGGTGGGCCTGAGAGTGGACAGCCATGCCCGGCTTGCAGGCTGGAGTCCAGGCATGATGGATGGCAGCTGCCTGGGCTCCAATCTGGATGGGCGAGTGGGAGCAGGCCGGCTGCCGACAGCGTCCGCCCCAATGCAAATTATGCACATGGAAGGGGCCTTGCAGGAGGCGGAGGCGAGGCCCTCGTCCGGCGGGGAGGGCGGGGCCTCCCTGCGCTCCTATTGAGGGAGGCAGATAGAGCTGTGGCACGTGGCAACCCTTGCTGAGGCTGGGTGAGGCTGGGTAGGGATGGCCATCAGGGTCATCCGGATCCAGATACATGCCCTGGCGTCAGTGGGCACCATGGCAGTGGTTTGTTCTTAGTCAAAATTCCTATGAACCCAGGGACAGAGCAGTGTCTACGGGCACCACTTCTCTCACAGGAGCGGGCTCCTCCAGCCGGGCGGGAGAGGTGAGGACAGCCGTGAGGAGGGCTACGGAGTCCAGGGAGAGAGTGCCTGAGCAGAAGGACAGTGCCCGTGACTCCCTGGATCCATCCAGCGTCCTGTTTGGTGGCCTCTGTGTCATAAGCTCCTGTCTGCACCTGAGAGCCGGGAGGCTGGACACTCCAGTGGAGTGCATGACTGCAGACCCTCCCAGGCCCCAGCAAGGACTGTCACATGTCCACCCAGCAGCAGCTCCTGGGACATCGCCTCCCTGGGAGCCTCAGCACCCTCCATCCTGGGCGAGGGAGATTCCACAGCTGTGACCCCACGGGGTTCCCAGGATGAGGGAGCACAACACCATTGTGCCATTGCCCAGGGCTCATGGGCCCACCCCGCCCTGACACCCATCCAGGCAGTGGGCACACCTTTGGCCTCCCTACCAGGGTCCACTCTGCATGGCCGACATCTCAGAGGAGCTGGTTAGAATCCCAGTACCCACCGCTCCTGTGCCCGCCTGGACCCTGCAACTGGGATGGGGGGTGGGGGTAGCTGCACTGTCCAGCGTGCTGCCTGCCAGCTTCCAGTGACCTCAGTCCATCAGCGTGTCACAGGTGGGTCCCCTCTTCCTGCAGGGCATAAGCCCAGTTCCAGAGCCTGGCTTCTGTGTGCGGTCAGGAAAGGACCCTCCTGAAGCACAGTTTGGACCCTTCCACTTCCTGGCCCATGCCACAGGGTCCCCACTGAACCCAGGGTGGGGATGCAATGTCACAGGGGACCCTGAGTTGGGTAATGAGTTTGCAGGAGATTGACACTCAAGAGATGTGCATGAAGCACCTGACACTTCGCTTAGACCTGTCACTCAGGGCACGACACTGGCCTTGAGGCCACAGGACACAGGTGGTTCCTGCAGGAAAGTCACTCCAGTCAGGGTCTGCAGCAGGGAGGGAATGTGAGGGCCCAGCCCTGTGCAGGGCCATGGGCCTTGATTTTGGAACCCAGGACAGCAGAGCCAGGGGGACAGACCCTGAGAACCACATGTACCAGGAGGACCGTGCTGGAAGCCGCACTCAGCAGAGCCTTCTGGGTGGCCACGTCCACCATGGCTGGCCAAAAGCACTGTCCTGAAGACATGGACACACGTGTGGCTAGAGGGAGGAGGTGACCTGGCATCCACGGGCAGATGCATGCATAGAGGAATGCGGCTGACTCGGGCACGTGGCCCTTCCACGCCAGGGCCCAGCAGTTGGACTTCAGAGGAAGGAGCTTCTGACCCCACTATGACATGGACAAAGCTGACAATGTTCTCCTCCGTGAAACAGGGCGAGGAAGATGGTGATGACGCTGCACGGCCACATGAATGGGCTCGATGCCACCAACTGCACGCACAAAGGGGGTTGAGAGGGCACATTTATACTCCGTGCGTGGCCATCTGCCGAGGACCAGGCTCTGACCCTTTTCCTCTTGGAGGAAGCAGCTCTGCCAGGGAGGATTTGTGCTGTGCCGTCTGTACCAGCACGAGCTGTGCCGCAGAGCCGACCACCCCAGATGTCCCTGCTGCCCCGCCAACCCGGCTCTCCCTGGAGCGCGGCCTGCCCTTCCCCAGGACAAGGGACAGAGGAGCCATTGCTGGGAGTTTACTTCTCTGCCCAGCAGTGTCCTCCCAGCCGCTGGTGGCCTCCATAACAGTTCCTGTGCAGCAGGGCCGCCCATGTTCATCCCCTGGGCAGGACAGGGTCACAGCCGGGGGGACAGGGTCACAGCCGGCGGCACAGATCAGGCCTCCCGGTTCCCGCTCTCGCTCTTAGCCTTCTCACACATTGAGGGGGGCACAAGCCCCCCTCAGAACCTGGCAGCACAGCCTGCAGATGAGCAGGGACACGGCAGGGCTAAAGTCCTTGTTAGAGTCACTGGGCCCTTGGCTGGAACACTCCTTCCCGGAGAGCTGCATCATGGGCCTGGGCCGCCTGGGGCAGGACTCAAGGACCTGGAGGTCATCAACACTATCCCCCTTCCCATGTCCCCTGCTGTGACCGCTTGTCATCCTGGCCCCCACCCAGGCTGCCAGAGCCTCAGGCCATGAAAGTGCTCACAGCTGCCGTGAGGCTCCGCAGAGGTCTGGCAAGCACAGGTTCGGCCGGCAGCCATGGGGACCAGCAGGCAGGGCCGGCGTCTGTTCTGCCACACACAGCCCAATACACAGGTCAACGTCCCCGTGTCAATGTCCACATGGAGTGCACCCGGCCCAGGGTGCACACGGAGACCTCGGCTCTGCTGCTCAGACCCCCAGGCTTATTCTGTGACACTAAGGGGACCACTGAGCCTCTCCACTTGTCATCAAAGGGTGGGGTTCCCGGGAGCCATTCCCAGGCTCTGGGTCTCCCGAGGCAGGAAGCCAGTGACCCTCCGGAGCTGCAGGAGGGGAAGAAGCCTGGGTGGTGCCCACTGGGAGCAGCCAGGGTAGAGCTCCCGTCCTGGGCAGTGCTGGGTCTCTGAGGCCCTGGGTCCTGGGAGGATCCACAGCTGGGGATGGACAGCAGTTGTGGCTCAGGGGGACACAGCTCAGCCCGGCTGTGGCTGTCAGGAGGGGGCTCTGGCCTTGGGAGGACTGCGGATGGAGTGCCCTGGTGTCCAAAGCCTAGGGGACACCACACATGTGAGGCTGGTCTCAGGCCAGGTCCCAGGGGACAGAGTGGTCCTAATCTGTGGGTTTCTCAATATTTCAGCCCAGCTGTCTGGTTCTCCATTCCTAGCGCCCGCCTGCTGCAGTGTCGTTACCCCTGCTCCCCCTCCTGCCTCACACTGTCCCTTTGGGGCCTGGATAGGGGCCCTGGTCCGACCTCAGGCTATTCTAACCACTCATCTGGCCCCCAGGTCTGTCTGTGGCACACAAATTGTTCATGAGAATTTAAGGAGAAAGGACAGAAGGCAAAGAAAGGAAGGTGGGGGTGCTGGGGGGTTCCCTCCGGCACCCTGAGAGAACACACCGAGTCCCTGGCCACAAGCTGACTGCCCTGGGCTGGAGGGTCCTGCCCTGCCCCCTGGACACCCTGGTCCACAGGGGTTCTGAGCCTCGAGATCCTCGTGGATGGCATGGCTGTGCCTTGCTCTTCAGGCCTGATTGACATTAATTAAATATTTCAGTATTTGCATCAGCAAAGACGTATCAGAGCGCACCTCCGTCACTTCTGACTAAATTGCCTCAGAGGGGCCGCCTGGCAACTACCCTAAGTGAATACATTTTCAATATTTTTTTCTGTTGAAGGTAATTTTCATGGTTGGTTTAACGTGTAGGAATGATAGAAAATATTAATAAAGCATTTGATGTCTAAGTTTGGGCAGAAGTTTAGTAAACGAGATGCGCATATTTCACTTTGTGTCACATGGCCGGAACTGTCTAGAGGGCTCGTTGGGGCAGGAGGAATCGTCCATTGCGGTCCCTGTCCTGTGGGCTGGACTTCTGCAGGTTCGCGCGGGTGGACAGCGCCTTCCCACTGTGGTCAGGCCCGGGGTGTCACTGGCCTCCCGGTGCACTGTGGCGGCCGAGGGAAACTGAGCCTCTGCACAGAGGGGCAGCCACAGAGCAGGGTGCTGCTTCCACTCCCTGCCTATGTGGCCCGGGGTGGCAGGGAGGAGACCAGCTGGCCCTGCTGGGCTACAGGATGGATGCGAATGTCCTCGAGCTAGTGGACGCTTGGCCCCTTCAGGTAAGTGACCCACTCCAGGGCAGAGGCAGCTCCCAGCTCTACATCAGGAGGCTCTAAGGGTGGTGACCCTGGGAGCCCCTGGGAACCAGGATGTGAGAAACGTGTTCCAAAGGCACGCTTTGCTAAATGAGGCACCGGTGTAATTAGGAAGGAAAGCGATGCGACAGTGTGAGGTCACAGGGTCCAGTGGCTCCTGGTCCCGGGACGCAGGAACACTGCTGTCCAGGGGTGCTGGGGAGGCAGAGACCAGCAGTGACTCATCCAGGGAAGGCAGGAGCCCGGGAGGCACAGCCCGCGCAGGCGGTGGAGTAGGAGGCCGTGTCTCAGGCTCCTGAAGGCTACGAGGCGGATTTGGCAGGCTGTGCAGACCACAGGGATGGAAGCCATGCGAGAAGGGCTGGGAGGGAGGCCCAGGATCAGCAGGGCCAGCCTGTGGTCTCTCAAGGATGGAGGCCTTGC
The DNA here is from genome assembly GCA_004027455.1 of Hydrochoerus hydrochaeris. Taxonomy (NCBI): domain Eukaryota; kingdom Metazoa; phylum Chordata; class Mammalia; order Rodentia; family Hydrochaeridae; genus Hydrochoerus; species Hydrochoerus hydrochaeris. The sequence goes on from PVLA01009101.1 coordinate 39,058, forward strand.
TCTGCGTGGGGAGGCGCCAGGATAGGCCCAGCACAGGTACCCAAAGGGAGGCTGTCCTGTGACCCAGCCTCGTCTCCTACCTGAGTGAAGGCGAGCATGCATGCACAGTGCACACTTGCACATTACACAGGTGTAATGCTCATGCACCCTGCGTGGATACGGGAGCACGCATGTCTAGGTGCATGCACACTACCCACTCATGTACACAAGTGTGTGCAGTTTTACCAGAGTCCCAGGCCCTGACAGAAGAGTCTGGCTCTCAAGCAGCTTCTCAATACCTCAGCAAGGTGATTCCAGCTCCTTCTGCTGACTGCTGATGGTCCAGCTCACAGCCCAGGGCGCGGGTTAGGGCTCTGCTGTCACCATGCTAGTGTTGCCATTGTCTTGGGTGCTTGGTTTTGAGCAAGATGCCCCCATTTGCAGTTTTCCCTGGAAGCCAGAAAACAAGCTGCTGCCGAGAGGGGAACCGGAAACACCCCCTTCCTTCTGGGTACCCAGGGCTCGGAGCATCCTGCACCTGTCCTTGGCTACTGTCACCTGCTCCAAGGGCAGGGACAGCCATGTCCCACCTGCTGAGAAGTGGTGTCCAAACTGTGGGTCCACACAGTCCAGGGAAGGCCCTCTCCCAGCCGCTGTGCTCCAGGTACAAGGGGTGGTCTTGTAGCAGCAAGTCAGTTATGTGTAGCTCTTGCATAATGAATTGATTTTATAGAGCATTTTCATTCATTTGAGAAATGGCTAGCCATCATCCTATTGAATGTGAATTATGGCACAATTAGATTCTATATTTAAATAATCAGTTTTCACTCTGGAGCATTGGAATGTCACAATTTACAAAGCACTTTTAATTATTTGAAAAAATTACATACTGGTTGGTAAGTTTTTGCAATTAAAAATGTTCCCATGTAAACGTGGTAATAAGGTGGGTATCCAGATTGGGACATTTGTGCTTTCTGGCTCCACATTCTACTGAGCCCGAGCTTCAGGCACCGAATGCTCAGAGGCAGCCTCAGAGAGGCTCAACGTCAGGACACATTTTTACAAAGTCATTCGCTGCTTTCTGTGTGTTTATGGACTCAGTACTGGGAAGATCCCAGGTGAGCGAGGCCCAGGACCCCAGGAGCTAAGAAGAAAGAGCTTTTGACCTAAGGACTTTGTGCCCACAAGATATGAGCTGAGCTCTGAGCAGCTCGACTGGGAGCATCTGTGGAGTCCCCACCCATGAATCTTCTGTCCATGCAGTTCCTGCCTGAGCCCCATCCTTTGGGCCCACACCCCATCCAGCTTATATATGTGAAGCCTGTGCCCACAGAGCCCCATCTGTGAGGGGTCAGCTTGATGGTGTCAACTTCACTGGCTTTGGAGTCTGCCCAGGAGACGTGCTCCAGAGCAGTGGGGTTGCTGCTGTGATTAGACCTGCTAACGCGGTTTAGAGGCCTTCGGAACTGGTTGTCAGGAGGAAAGAGGAAAGGCTTGGGGATGTGGCTACAAAGCGATTCTGGTTAGAATTCAGAAGGCCAAACACTGAGAGCAGTGTGGACAAGGAGGCCTGGCTCACGAGGTTTCAGGTGTCAGAAGGACTTTACTAGAAACTGGGAGTAGAGGCTGTGCGTGTCACACTCTGGCGATACATTTGTCTATATTTTGCTAATGTTCTGAGACTTTGCAGAAGGCTGATTTTAAGTGCTGCAGACTAACCGACCCGGCAGAGGGAATGTTAAGGCACCGTAATGCCTGGGCTATGGGATGAGTCCTGCTTGCTTTGCATTAAATTTATAGTGAGAATTGAACCAAAAAAGCAAGGCAGAAAAAATGAAAAACTTAAGTTTTGACCCAGAAAGACACATGTGCAAATTTGGGTACAGACAGGGTGTGGCTGCTGTTATGGATGAAGAACTGGTGGTCCACTTAACGCCAGCTGAATTAAATTAGCATGGTGCTGAGCGCAGATGTGCCACCTGAGGAAAGTTGTCAGCATAAATAGAGATGTGGAGAAGGAGAAGAAAGGCGTTGGAGGCATTGTGGGTTCTCCTACGAGCTGCTGTTTGAGCCGCTGGTTCTCCTGGAGAAGCTCTGGTCTTCACATGGAGCATTGGTTCCTGGCTCCAGAGGGGAAGACGTGTGCCTGTTGGCCTCCAGGATGAACTTGTCATGCTGGCTTCCTGGCACATACTTGACTGTGCTTATCGTTGAAGGAGCTCAGGGCCTCCGTGTCGCTGAGGATGGCTGTGGTGCTTTTCAGGACATCCCTGGTCTTTGTTGTGAGTGTAACCTCTTGGCTCCAGCATAGAACCCTCAACCTACCAGCACAGCTCCTTCATCCCACTGGCATAGACTTTCTAGCTTCCACCTCTGACCTTTGGGCCTTCCCAGCACGGATCCATAAAAGAGACTGTCTTGAGTCCTTCCTGTGGGCTCTAGACCTTCAATTGGACTCGTGGGAGGCACTGTCCTGGGTTCTAGGTTTTCATCTGGACTCATGTGGGATATTGCTGTGGGATTCAGGCCCTTGGCTGAATATTCTGTCTTTAGTGTTGTGGATAGATTTCATGCATTTTCTTGTGTTAATGCTGAGTAACCATCATAAAAATGATATTATAAACTCCATGTCCTGATTCTAATTGTTCTCTGTACAACCCCTGACTAATACAGCTGCTGAAGAAATTAGCAACACTAAAAAAATAAATAAATAAAATTCTTTGTACAGGGAAAAGAAGAAAGATTCCTTGAGGGCATCTCAGGAAGGAGGAAGACCCCACCCTCAGCAGGCTCAAGAGTGAAAAAGTATAAACCTTTTGTTTGAAAAGAGAGCCCCTGGGATCCCCGCTTGAGAATTGCTATCTAGGCAATTCTTCTGTAGGATTCCTTTTGCCATACTCAGCTACCCAGACACTCAGGCCACTACAACCATGGTTCAAGGGGTCCTGGCTACTGTGCTGCTGACAAAGACCTTGGCATCATGCAAATGATGCTGGGTTTGCAGACATGCAGAGTGCAAGTATTGTGGAGTCAAGGAGGCTTCCGCCAAGACTGTGAAGGAAATCCTGAAAGGTCAGGCAAGGAACCTCTGAGAAAACAATGCATGAAGCTGAAACAGTGAAACTAAAAGTGTGGTGGGGACCCCAGGAAGCTGGAGAAGCCAGGAATGTGTGCTGGGAAAGTCCGCTGAGGAAAGCTCAAAACAGTGAGTGGAGCAAGCCCAAGAGAGGCCATAAGGTTTCAACTGACAAAGCCATGGGGCAGGGCTGCCCAAGTCCTCTGGCACTCACGTCTCACCACCATGTGTCCCACATGCCTGGGACTGAGTTAAAGGACTTGATTTGTGCCCTGCTGGATTCCAGTCTGCATTTTTACTCTTCTCTTTTCTCTTCCAGAATGGCAGTTTTGCTCTTTTGTAAAAGACAGTTTGTTTAGTTAGTTAGTTTATAAGAAGATAGTAAGGAACAGACCTAAGATAGAATCAGCTGGATACAATGAAAAGGGGCGCGCACGCGCGCGCGCACACACACACACACACACACACACATGCACCTACTTACAAGTTAATGGAAAGCTGCAGCTAGTCAGGCTTAGAAGTCTAAAAGCAGAGGAGGAAAAGGAAACACAGTAGGTTAAGAATGGGCAGATAAGATCCCCCAGTAAAATTCCCAGGCAGACCTCCTTAAAGGAATTAATAACTCCTCCCTATCTCTGGGTTGGACTTGGAGGAATCTAGAAACCCCGCAGAGTAAACCAACTTCTTCCTTTGAACTTGGTTCCCTTTGAATGTGGCCAGCTGGTTTTCTTTAAACTTTACATTACTAAGCCTTAACCCCAATTGGTTATTTTAAACTCAGAGCCATCCATGATAGGTGATCACTGGATAGATTACCAAGCAAGCTTCCATTCTCTGCTGATCCATGTAAGACCCAGGTAAAACAAATACCCTGAAACTCCACTCTGAAGAACCCCTCCTGCATATCCACCAGAAGCCATTTTTCTTCTAATATTCCCAAAAAACACTTCACTTTTAACCTCCTTTTTACTGTGGTTTCATGCTTTGACTTCATGAGATGAAGAACTTGGTTTGGATGGTGACAGGAGTTTCATTGTGATACTGCTCCTTGGGATTGTTTGATTGCTACAGAGGCTCACAGCTAAGAGTTTGCCTTGAGTCTCAGAAGAGGCTTTGACTTGAACTTTTGAAGGTGCTGGAATTGTTGAGACTCCGAGGAAAGGATTATAGTGTTCTTGTTTCCGTGCAGAGTAGTTATGGCACATTAGGCAGAACGTGAGCTTTCTGTTGTGTTATTTGGAGATTAAGTGTGGTCTAAGCAGATGTGTTTGAGTGTCAGGTTGGCAGGTGGTAGAATGTGGCAGTTAAACTTAGTAGCACCAGTTTGAAGGGCTTGGTATCAATTCCTGAAGTTGGTGGAGCACATTTCCGGGTGTGTCTCGGTGGGTCAAAAAGGTTCGACACTAGGGTCTGGGCCTGCCTCACTGGGATGCTAAACTGGCCTTTTGAAGATCAGTTATGACATTAACTTTGAAGCAAGACCTTGCAGAGCCAAGAAGTGTGGTTCAGAATTGAGGGCTCCAGAAGCCTAGGGGTGGAAAGGAAAGCCGCATAACTCCCCATGACTGCTGGACACTGCCTGGCCAAAGGTCCACTCTCTGCATCCTGGCTGCTCTCTGCTGGTCAGAGGTCTGAGCTCTGATGGAGGAATCCTGCACAACGCAGATGTGGGGGACACAAGACAGATGTGGCTACCCCTCCAGGCAGGAATCCAAACCTGACAGAGGGGCTTGCTGAAGGCCAAAGTCCTGCAGTATATGTAGTGGAAGATGGTCACAGAAACAAGCCATGACTGTCACCCTTTAGGCAAATGAGGACCTGGAGCACTGTGGGTGTTTCCTGCTTAGTTTATACTCATGAATCTCCTGTGTATGCACACACGCATCCAGCAAATATCTCCTCCTCCTTTTGTCCCTTGGGATGTGACCTCAGATACACTTGCCGCATGAAGTGGAGGAGGGCACACGTCCCTGAAGACTTGCCCCGCTTTCTGGGGCAGGGCTGATGCATTTGGGGCGTGGGCAGAACAGATGCGCCCTAACGCACTGCAAAGGGTGTGTGACTTACTGCCCTGACCTGGGAATCAGGCATGGATGCCCAGCTGACAAGGTGAACTGTGCTGGTCAGTGTCATGGGCCAGCTCTTCTGGGCTGTGGTCCGGGCCTTTAATCACTCACCCCCCAGCTATGTCTTGCAGCTGCAGCTGACTGTGACCATCTATTGATGGTGTGAGGAGACTGTCCCTGGGACCCTTGGTGAGCCTGGGCAGATCAGCTGAAGAACTTCAGAAGACATGAAGTTTCCTGAGAAGTGGAAAATTCACCCAGGGAACAGAGCATCCTCTCGTGCCCTAGTGTCCAGCCCGCCAGCAACTTTCCCTCTGGTGTCTGCACTCCTCCAAGGCCTGAGTGTGATCACAGGCAGGAGTGGCCCGGGTACCTGCAGCTCCTTGCAGCAAAGACAGACAATGGGGAACAGAGTGCAAAAGAGGGACACCCGGGTCAGATCTGCAGGGGGTATGCAGGGTGTCGCTGCTCCACCACCGGTGCAGCTCACATTCAAGCCGTTTGTCCCCAACTGCCATCTCCCTGTGCCTGTGGGACTCTCAGAGCCCAGTGCTGGCTGTGTTTGTGCTGATCTTCCCTGCAAGGCTCAAGGCTGAGCACAGATATGGGAGACATGGGCTGAGGCAGGGAGGAACAGACAGGGCCTACCTTGGAACAGAAGGATCAGCTGATCCCAGGTCAGTCATCAGGACCAGCCAGTGAGGATGCTGGTCCTCCCTCCAGCACTGGATTCTCTGGAGTGTGTGGCTTTGCTGTGTGCAAAGGAGCTGGTATTGGAAGCAGGAGAAGATGCTGGCCTGCTGTGGATGCCACAATGGCATCTGTGTGGGCAGCATTTCTCTGGGAGATGGTTTGAAAGTAGCATTCTGGGGATTTGGCTCCCTTACGTGAGCTCACAAACCCACAGGTGGTTAATGCAGACGTGCACGCAGGCATGAATGGAGTCATCTCAGCCCCCTAGGCCAAGCATCCTGCTGGGTGTGGTCACTCTTAGAGCCAATGGGGTCAGGGAAACTGAGGCTCAGAGGGACCATTCAGTTCTGCCTCTGTGTCCCCGTGCCCTGTGGCCTTTCTGGGGGTCACCCCGCCAGTCTCATTAACTCGCTCCACAGCACCTTAGGCACCCAAGCCCCACTGCACCCAGGGATCGTGCAGCAGAGGTGAGAGCATTAAGCCTCGGGTGCCTGGACCACTGAGAGCAGATGCAGTAAGCTGGGGGCTTCTGTGTCCATCAGACAGGCCCTGGGGTGTTTCTGGTGTCCTCCTAGACATGGGGTCTGTCTTGGTTACTTTTCTCTCATTGCTGGGACAAAACACCTGACACTCAAAATGAAGGAAGGAAAGGGTTATTTAGCTCACAGTTTGTGGAGGTTTCATTCCATACCCAGCTGGCTCCAAGGCAGGTGGCCTGGCACAGGAGCAGCACTTCAAGGCAGCAGCCAGCAAAAGAAGCCAGAGCAAAAGAGGGGAGAACAAGCCTCTTCTCCTCCCTAATACAGTATGCAGGTCACCCCACTTACCCTCCAGAGCAAATGTAGCACTCACAAAATCTGTGCCCTCTTCTTGCACAGGGTGAGGATATTTACAAAGCAAGGACCCTGGCTCCCCACTGAGTCCCTTAGCTAAACTTCTAAACTTCTCAAGCTGATACAGTGTATCCACCATAACAGGGGCACATCAGGGGCACACTCTGATCACTGGAATGTGGTCACCCTTCATCTTGTTGGCAGTGGCCCTGACACAACAAAGCTCTCAGTGTCCAGGAGGCCCTGCTGGCTAAGGTGCAGAGCTGTGCCCACATGCATGGCTCCCCCAGGGCAGGAGGATGAGGGGACCACAGCCCACCCTCTGGGACATGGAACTTTGCAGTGAAGACTCCAAAGCCCAGCAGTCCAGTCACTGTTCCTGTCCCCTTGGGCAGGTGGGGCATGCACAGCCCCAGCTGGCAGGACCACAGCCACCTTGGCCACAGTCTCACTCCCCTCAAATAGCTCCCGCTTTTCAGCTAAAGACACAGTTTAACTGTTTTTTTTTGTTTGGCTTTGTCAATTATTTTTGTATTGAATTCATAACCTACTTTGGTTTAATAGTTGTAGAAAATCTACAGCCCTCGGGATTTATGCCTAGTTAAGTAATGTGATAATGAGAAATATCGAGGTCAACACAGTGTCCTCAGCAATTACTGTTGCTTCACAGAGGCTGCTGGGCTCGGGACACTGGGCTGACCCAGTGAGTGAGGGCCATGGTGCCCATCCTGGGGCCTCCACACCAGTGAGGTCACCTATATCCAACCTGTTCACCTGCCGTCCCACCCCTCAGGAGATGTGGCAAGAAGGACCCCTCCCGGAGGGCACGTGAGTGAGACCCCAGAAGCTGGGACCCGGGACCCCGCTGTCCCGAAGCTGCCTCAGACAGGGGGCTCCAAGCCCCACCCCTCAAGTCTGGGAGCATTAATTTAAATCATCTGACTGCCAGAGAAAGGTCTCATCAAAGATTAAATCAGCATAATTTAACCAGGGGAATGATAATAGATTTAGTTAAGAGGAGAAAAAAAGGAAAATTGAATTAGAATGCATATTTGAGGGAAATTGGAGTTTAATATAATTATAGTTAGAGATGAGACAGATTACAATTACCATGTTTCAGAGGTGCAATTTTTAATTGTATTATTTAAAACCAAGCAAGCCTGGGTCTCTGCCTTGCAACAGGTCAGAGAAGTTCCTGGGGGAGCAGGCTCCCATTCCTCCCTAGGGATCACAGGTGGCTTCCGCCACCCTCGGGCCAACCTTGTCCAGGGTCCTTGTGCGGCTGCCCTGGCACCCTGGCCCCACAGCAAGACCGTGGGCCTGCAGCCCTGGCAGGAGGGCAGAGCCAGTGACAGATGTCACCTGGGTTGGATTACCTTAGGCTGATGCAGTCAATTGGACACCAATGAACTCTTGCTGTAGCCAAAACTTCAGTGCCACCAAAATCAAGTTTCCCAGATGTCACATCTGCCCTTCAGCCCAACTGCCCATCTTGTCCAGCTAGGTGCCTGCCCAGTGCAGGGTGGGGCTGCAGAGGTGCCTGGGAGGATCGGGCTCTGTCAGCACAACCCCTAAGGGGCTTTGGGGTGTTCGGCAAGGGTGCTCGGCAAGGGGTCACTGCCACCCGTGTCTGCAACTGTGGGCTTCCACTCAGGACTGCAGCCTCAGCTGTCACTGTGAACAGAATCGTTTCCCCACAGATCCCTACGTAGGAGCAAACAGTCCTGGAAGCAGAGGTCTCTACTGCTATCATCCAACAAGCACGAGGTGGCTGGAGTGGCCCTGACCCAATGTGACCCGTGTCCCTGGGGGACGCTGGGCAGACTTGCCTTGGAGAGATGTCCATGTGGACACAGGGAGAGGCCGGCTGGCTGCAGGTCAGAGGGAGCTGGGCAGAGCCTCCCACAGCTGGGGGGGACCCACCTGCAACCCAAGCTCAGGTGCCCTGGAGCAGTGAGGTGGCCGCCACAGCCCGGCCACGCCTCCGCCCCTCTACATGGCCTGGAGAAGCAGCACCCCAGTCTTTAAGTTGGGTGACATGTAACACTTTCAATAATGCTCATCGATTTCCGGGCAGGAGGGCTGTGAATAGAGACCCCTTGGTCTCTGCAGCACTGCAGCAGGGGAAAACCCAGAGCAAAGCACCCCAGCACCGCTCAGGGAGCCAGGGCAGAAGGGCCACCTGGCCCTGCGTGGGAGTCCAGCCAGCAGACCCTTGGCCCCTGGAGGGAGGGAGGGAGAAGCCTGCAGCTCTCTGGGGTTCCCCAAGACCACCTCCCAGGAGATCAGCTTGTTCACACGGGGTCTACCCAGGAGCCACACATGGGCCGAGTCACGAAGTGCTCGGTGCCTCATTTCCTATAGGACAGAGCGGCAAAGCCCACACGTCCACCCCAGAGGACTAGAGAGTGGGAGAAGCCAGGCTCCCTCCTGCAGCAGGGCCCTGGGCCCCCTGACACAGGATGACACCCTTCCCAGGCGCAGCCTCTGCGGCCCATGGCTGTCCTCCGCCTCCTGCCCCTCTGTGAGCGAATGGTGCCCAGGTACGGTGGCCTGTCCGATGGCACAGCTCTGGGCCAGCTGCCTTGGCTCATCCACCCCAGGTTTCCAGCACACAAAGTCCTCATTCAGCCTGGGTGTCAGGGAACCCTAAATCTTTGGGGGAGTTTTCAGATGTAATCTTCTCATGGTTTTATTCCTGAGACTCACTGGGCTTATTAATAAATTGGCTCACATGGAGTCACCGTTAACAGCGATGTAGTCATGGTGTCCAGTCCAGGAGGGAAGGGTGGGCCCTGCAGCTGGATGTGCAGAGGAGAGAAGCGGGCAAGCATCTGGGAGCCGGGCGTTCATCCGAAACAGCCCACCTCCTCCCTGCCAGTGCCTCTGCACCCCAGAAGTGAGGAGAGGCAGCTACGGGGTGAGTGCCCCGACTGCCCGAGGCCTGGGGAAGACTGGAGCCCACACTGAGCCAGAGCAGGGCACCACGGACTGCCCTTCGGAGTAGTTCCCTGCAGAAGTGCCTGGGAGCCGACTTAAGACTGAGCACTCACTCAGACACATGAGTAGGGGTCGCTGGTCTTGGTCCCCAGCCACCAGTCAGCAGCACAGGGCCTGGCCACAATCATAGACCAAGCCTGGGTTGGCACCTGCCCACTGCAGGGCCTGGGCTCCCTGGCTCCTCTGCTCCTCCTCCCCAGTCTCTGCCTAGGTCACATCTGGGCACCAGAGTCACCGTGTGCTCTAGGGTGGGTGACATCCGGAAGAGGCCCCCACCCCAGCCCCAGCAGCAGGGTAGCTGATTGCCACAGGCAGCAGCTGCAGCTTGGGAGCCCCCTCCCAGGAACCCCAACCACCCACCACCCCGCCTCTGCGAGCCACACCCAGCAGCATCCCTGCCCTGAATCACTTGTGACCCCGAGACTGCTCCCCCTGTCCTGCCCATCCCAGACTCACGGGGTTGATCCCTCCTTCTGTAGGACGGAGGCGGATGAGTGCTGGAGGCCATGGCTGGAGGCCCAGGTCTTTCCCCTGGAGAATGGCCCTTGGGACCAGCAGATGCGTCACAGCAGCAGAGAGGGACCCTGGGCATCCACTCACATCAGAATCAAACAGAAGTGAACTCTCGGCTGTGCTCCGCTCCAGATCTGGCTTTTCATGGAAGGACCGAGCCGCACTCACAGCAGCCTCTGACCCTCTGCTGGCCCAGGCCGGATGCAGTGGAACCGGCTGCTGCTCCTTTGCTCTCCGCACTGCGCCTCCTCCCAGCTGCTCTCTGGTCTGCTGGGGCTTTGTGCTGTCCTTGCTTGGATTCCGGAGTCAGCTGGGCCGCCAGCAACGGCCATGAGGCTTGCACAGCCCCGCTCTGCAGCGCTGAACTTTCCAGTCTAAAGACAGTGTTCACATCTCCATTCTCCTGGAGTCGTTTATGTTGCTTTCCTGGGCATCACAAGTGCCTTCCTCAGGCCTGGGTGGGAGGGCAGCATTGTAAGCACTGCCAGCTACGACATGGAGGGTCCAGGAGCTTCAGGGGATGCAGCCACCTGGTGCCTCCACACACCCCCTTCTAGAGCTCTGAATCACCCATTTTGTGTCTCCGAGAAGTGCGCTCTGGGAAGAAGCCGTGACGCTGGAGGAGGAGCCCAGAGTTGCCAGGGGCCCTCACACTGGTGACCATGGCAGCCCTGCAGAAGCCTGCACCCCAGGTGGCACCCCGAGCTGGGCTGGTGCCCAGTGCACCTCCTCCCACTGTGTGACACTGCTGACCGCAGCTCAGCGCCCAGGGCCAGCGTCTCTGCATGCTGACTTTGAATCCTGCAGCTGCCCTGGAGCGGCGGCTTAGCCCTCCCTGTCCGCACACGGCTGGGGCCTCCCACCCACAGGCCTGGGAGTGGACCCTTTCTTCCCAATCTTGTGCCTTTTCTGTGATTTTAAAGTCATTGATCTGCACCTGTAGTGTGTGACATTTATATTCCCATGAGGTGTCAGGGTATCTTCTCATTTCTGTTCCTTTCCCCTCACTTCCCTCCCCGCTCTCCGTCTCTTGATCCCCTTCCCCTTTGAGAAAGCTCCATCTCCCACCTCCTACCGCCTGTCTCTTATTTGGCCCCCTGTCTGCATCGTGAGTGTCTCATAGAAGCGGGACCTACAGCACACACCCATCAGCCATTGGGTGGGTAAAGCAAGCCTGGTGTTTACGCACTGTGGAGTACTACTCTGCCATAAAGAAGGATAAACCGTAGGGAAATGGCATGTGGTGAGACTGTCACGCTGCATGCCACACCCTGGTCACTGCCTGTTCTTGTCTCCTACTTTCCCAGAGCATCGCCCCTCCCCACTGCTGTCGCAGTGGAGAAGCCACAGCTGTTCAACGCTGTCATGGCTGTGACCATGGGCGCCCACAGCTGCTGAATGCTTGGAGTCCTCGCGGCGAGGCCGAAGCTCCCGACAGTTACCTCCCTACAGGGACGGGACCAGTAACTGACCCCGTCCAGTGGTCCAGAGTCACGGAGAGCAGCTCCTGTGAGCCCTAAACGCCTCCACGCTCTTCCACGCTCTTGAAGCTTTAGTGATTCGCGCTCACTCACATAAGTTACTCTGTCAGTCATGGTGAGGGTTTTTTTCCCTTAAATTAAAAAAAAAAAGCTCTTGTTAAATCCCACTGGCTCTTTGCACTTTGTCAAACTTTCTCTTGTCTATGGTTTTTCTTTTGACTTTCATTGAGGTTATTTAATTCCACTGCCGACTAAAGAGGAGCACTTACTTCCGTTAGTAACTCCAGGGAGCCTGCAGATGCCCCAGCTCCATGGTGTGGCGTGGCGAGTCCCTGCCCCTCTGCTGCTCCACAGCCAGGAGCTGCCCACAGGTGGGGCGTCTGGAACCTCAGGAGGGGGCTCCCCGCAATAGTGACAGGCAGCGGGCGTTGGAAATCCATGGGCCTGAGACAGCACGTCAGGTACTGCACTGTGCTCCTGACGCCCACAGCGGTGTGTATACACGCTGCCCTCGGGTGACACCCCCGGGCCTGGGCCTGGGGACGGTCTGGCTCCTTGGCCTCCTGTGACGCTGCCTCGGTGCCCGGGCTCCTGCTGGCACAGACTGGCTCCCACACCTGGCTGTGCACTCCTCTGCTGTGGCCAGTGTCCTTAGGAGCTGTAACTCCTCAAAACCATCTCTGCAAGTGTCTAGGGACTTTCCAGACTTCTGTCCCATTCATTGCATAGTCACTAGAGAAAAACATGCCAATTAAAACGTTAAAGCTCCACTAGAGCTTGTTACAGCATTAATTCCCGTATGTTTCCTATCTGTTATAAAAGAGCAGAACGACACCAGCTTCACAAGGCTCAGGTCTGGGTGCATGAGGGTCTTCACCGTCACCACGAATCAGCAGCCCACGCTGCCAGGAACGGTGCGCGCATCTCCTCCACTGAGGGTTTGTGTGCGTGTAGACGCTCGGGAGACGCGACCCTGAGTGCCGTGCCAGCTGTGTTTCTCTGGACGGTCAACCTTCCCGGTCCCTTATTTCCAAAGGCTGTGGCTTTGCTCAGCTCTTGGTCATGAAGTTTCTCTGCCCCCCACCCTCATGGCTGGGATCCCCTGGCTTGTGCTCCTGGGGATCTGGGTTTCTGCGCTGGCTCCACGGTGTCCAAGGTGACCTTCCTCTGCTCTTCACTCTTCCTGGGTTTGGCCTGCTCCTCCCTGGTCCCTGCTCTGCCCACCCCTTCCCCCTGAGGCTTCTCCTCCATGAGACTCTACTCAGGAAGGGGTGCAGTTGGGGACCCTTCAGACCCAAACACCCCGACTACACTTAAGTCCTCACACCCCGGGGCCGTGCTCTGGCCCCTGTGTCCGCACTGGCTCCTCCCTAGACCTCCACGCTCTGGGAGGGCTTCTCCTGCCTCCCCCAAGTGTCCCCAGTGTGGCACCCTGAGGACACCGGTCACTGGCTCCCCACAGATGTTTCTCGCTGTTGTGCTTGTGTCCCTCCATGCGCTCCACTTCCAAGGATCGTAACTGTTTCCGTTTGTTTGTTTATGCTTTGTATTGAACTCAGTCCCCCCACACTGAGCTCTCTCCCCGGCTCTTTTTCTGCATGTGCATGTTTAGACAGGGTCTCCCTAAATCACTAAGTTGTCCTGGGCTGGGCCTGAACTTGTGACCTTGCTGCCTCAGCCTCCATAGCACTGGGATTGTAGTTGTGTACACTACTGTCTCCTTCCACATGGCATTCTTGTTGTGCACAGTGCCCTGGGGACAGCACCTCAATTCCTTCCCTTGCTTTGCTCTCTCACCTCTTGGAGCTGTGTTCTGCCTACAGTGCACCCGCCTGCTGAATCTTACACCATCCTGTGTCCCTTTCCAATGTTCCTAGTCACACCTTCTGGGTGAGGGGCCTTCTGGGTTCTGTTTCTCAGCTTTTCATACATTTTATGCATCTGTTGATCTCCTTGAAGATCCTCAGTATATTTATTGCAAATCTTTGTCAGATATTTTCAGCTAAAGTCCATTCTTGCCTTGGTTGTCAATTCTCTGCTTGCATCTGTTTCTATAGGGTTCGCCAGAGGAGCAGATTTACTACTATATATTAATGATATCGGGAGGATTGGGAAGGGTTTAGTGCTTCAGTGGGCACCTGTGGAGGGCGGGGTGGAAGAGGTCAGAGTGGCCGCTGTGTTGGACAGACTGAGGTCCAGTCAAAGGTCGAAGGCCTGGTGCTCGTGGCAGAGTCCCCTGAGAGTTTGTGCTGGAGGGTGAAGGAAACAGAGGTGGCATCCAAAGGTGATGGTACGGACCTTAGCCCCTCCGAAGCAGCCAAGGGCAGACTTCCTCCTCCTCTCGCTGTCTATTCCAGCCAGGCTCCTATTGGTCGGTGCCACTCACGTCTGGGGCGGGTCTTCCCCCTCAGTTTTCAGCCTGCCTGTCAATCATCCATAGACACGCGCAGGACTGGCCCCACTGATCCAAAAGGCTGACCTCGCCATTAGTCATCACACCCTCTTTCTCAACACTGGTTTTCCCTGTGGGGCTTGGAATTTAAAATGAAGCCACCTTTTGAGTGTTCCATTGCTTGTCTTGTTGCCTCATTCATTCTATGTCCCACCCCTCTCCTGGAGTCCCTGATGCACAGCTGGTTCCCTAAAGGACATGCAGAACCCTGGGACACATCAGGGAGGTCGGGGAGGCATGGGATCTGGAGGAGAAGGCCTCACACCTGCCCAGGTAGCACCTGGTTGCATGGATTGGCTGCTCAGAAGCAGGTGAGCGGGGTAGGAGCCTGAGCGGCCCTGCAAAGAAATAAAGACCAGATGAGATAAAGCCCCATCCCAGGGCTGCCCAAAGCTAATACCCCCATAGGGCTCACAGACTTCCCCTAATAGCGCTCAGTTTCAAACAGGCCTGCCGCCTAGCCCAGCTTCTCTCTGCGGGGAAGCAGGCACAGCCAACATCACAGCCACCCTTGTGGCCGCGTCCCCACAGAGACATGGCAGGACCGGCTTGGTCGCCCATCAGCCTCCCAGGTGTCCCGCGCATGTACAGTGTGAGCACTGCCTGAACCTGAGCAGCTTCTCTTGCATGTAGAGCACCTACAGATGAGAGAGAGTCAGGGCAGCTTTCTCAGGGATTTCTGAAGTGTCTCAACAAAACAGACTTTTGTTTGGTGGCTTTTGTACAAAGCCCAAAGAAGTGAGTAAAAGCCCCAGTGCAAATCCTTAAATATACATCCACATCTGTAATCTTTATTTTCCCTAAACTCACTGAAATCACCTTGGGAAAGATTTCAAAGACGAGTGGAGTACAGTGGGCACATTAGGATCTCGAGTGTGAGAGCTGTTTTTGGATTTAATGTCTTACCACGGGGTAGTTGTTGATTGACTGCCCTTGTGAGCAGCGATCAGAGATTCCACGTGGTGCTTACTAGTTTCCCCCAAAAGGAACATCATAACCAGCTTTCCTGTCACTGGGCCAAAATACCTGACAGCTGTAACTTCAAGGAGGAGATTTATTATGGTCCACAGTTTCAGAGGGTTTAGTCAATGGTCGGCTGGCTCCAAGGCAGAACTGGCACGGCAGAAGGCTGGCTGAGGACAGCTGCTCACATGGCGGTGGCCAGGAGGCAGAGAGAGGAAAGGCAGGAGGCAGGAACAAGACCACAACCTTCCAGGGCACACCCCAGGGACCCTGGCGGGGCATCTCTGAAGAGGAGACCTTTGGGGGAGATTCTGGATCTAAAGTATAGCATAGCAAGTTACCTCTTGCAAAGTTATCACATACATAAAACTCAGGTGCTATATATGCACTTTGCGCTCATTCTTTCTGTCTCAGTTGGGGGTCAACACTGTTACAGTCCAGTGCCTGACTTTGATTTCTCCAGGTTTACTTGGTTCTGTGAGTGTGAGTGCATGTGTGTGCGTGTGTGTGTGAATGGGTATGTGCGTAAGTGTGTGCGTACAAATGGGTGTGTGCAGGTGAGTGTGCACATGTGAGTGAACGGCAGGGTGTGCGCACACACAGCCGATCACTTAGCTCTACGCAGACGCCTCGTGCAGCCGCTGAGACGTTGGTTTGACATCGGTCTGCTGACCAGGGCGGGTGGCTCCGGGGAAAGCACGCTTCCACCGCAGGGCTCCTGGCCAGGATGGCGTCGCTTTTATCGCCTTGGTATTACCAGGACACGGTTTTAAAAACAAACTCACTTAACCTGGGCTAACGACAGCAGGAAGATTGCTCCGAATCTGGACTAATGGAACTGAAATGGTAGTGAGCTCGATGTTAATTACACGGGGGTTAAAAGCTTTCAGGCGAGCCTTTCAATAGCCGACTTTCTCAGAGACCTCGGGGACCAAAACAAACCCCTGGTGTTTATCCAGGCTCAGATTCTGACTCTCATTTAGACTGCTAAATTAATAAGCTCGGAGACCTCTCCTCTTCCCCTACACTCTGCATTTATCCCACAGAGATGCATTAGCATTCTGGAATGCCAGCTATTATTTGGGATTATTAATTCATCAGTTACTCGGTTGAAAAATCAGATGAGTCAATACAGCGAGTTGCAGGCAAAGTACAAGGTCTGGGGGAGAAATCAGCAGATTGCCTCAGAAACAGGGGTCTAGGGGTGCTAATGGGCGCAGGAGCCCCCCGCAGACAAGGCTAAGAGCACATACCTGTCACTGAGCAGCTCTGGGCCCCGCCCCCATTGCCGTGCACACACTGGTGCCTCCTGCTTTACCTTTGCATAGAGACACCAGGCCTCAGCCTCCAGGGTCTCAGTGGAGCATTCAAGAGGTCTGGGGTGACAGGGAAAGGCCAGCTGTGGAGGGGTGACTGTCAGATGCTAGACTCAGTGGACCACGAAGACACAGGTGCCAAGAGCCCATCTCAAGTCTGACTCCACCCGCACAGCCTGGAACAGGACAGGGGAAGAGCAGGCGACCCCCATCCAGTGCAGATGCAAAGGACACAAATGGACACTCGGCCCGGCCCCCCGCATCTGCCCCAGCTGCTCCTCCCAAAGCACAGCAGGGCGGCCCTGAGTTTAGAGAAGCTCAGAGTAAATGAACATCAACACTGAGGCTGACAGAGGGCTGGTGGTGGACAGTGGCCGCCTTAACGAGGAGGCAGCGGCTCGGTCACCCTTGTAGCCCGGGGTTAGCTGGGTGTCTGCAGAGAGACACTTAATTAAGGCTTGCCAGCCGCAGAGCTGCGTCTCTGACACTCACGGCTCTCCCTGGGCCGTTCTCAGCCTGTCTCCAGTCTGGTGAGGACCCAGCTGGCAGAGCCCCGTCCTCAACAGCCCGAGTCACTTGTCCCTCCCAGCGCCTGTCTGGCGTTCTCCTCCTGTCTCAGGCAGGAAGCAGACTGTGCCAATGGCCAGAGTGGCCACAGATCTGCATCCCCAGGCAGCTGGACCGTGACCTGCCCAGAGCGCTCCGCTGTGACTGACGTGGGCAGTGCCCATTAACTCGGCCAGCAGCCTGGACACTGCTTGGCAGGCAGTGCCCCCAGGGCCATGGGCAAGGAAGCCACCCCAACTTCCTTTCCTCGTTGGTGTTTACCAGATGCAGGGAGCTGAGCTCTGTAAGTAACTCCCCAGTGAGAGTCCAGTGGCCTCGGCAGGGCCATGTCCTCCAGATGGGACAGACACAGAGGGGCAGCTCTGGAGTCAGCTGTAGACCCCACCGGAGAGGCTGGGGCCTGGGGTAGGAGGTGATGAGCCAGGTGAGCGGGTGCCGGACCCTGCTGTGCTACTGGGTGCCCGAGCCCTGGCATGAGAGGACACTGTGCGGCTGTGAGCAAGCCTGCCGGTGGGGAAGGCAGGCTGGGGACACACACCATGCCCGCCCATTCCTTCCTCTTCAGTGGGATCCTGCCAACCCCACCTGCCCCTTTTCTGGGGAACTAACATTTTCCAAGCCTTAAACTCCTGGGGCGGCCATGCGGGGGGTGGGGGGGGTGATCTCTGAAGGGGCAGGGAGCTCAGTGCTTGGGTCTCAGAGGCAGAGTCACCTTGTGCAGCTGTGACCAGTGTGGAGAGCGTGTGACCAGCAAAATCAGCAGTTACAGGGAGCAGCGTCCTTCCTGGAGGGGAGGTGATGCCTGTAGCCAGGCCAGGGTCCCCTCTGATGCCTAAGCAACCAGGACAAGCCACGCTTGGGACTCAGAGACAGAGCCGGAGGGGCACCAGTTCAGCGAGACCAAGGAGCAGGGTCCTCGGCACTGGGGACTCTGGGTGGCAGAAGGGCGGCGGGAGGTGGCACGACACCTTGCACACACAGGGCCATCCTGTCCTCACTCAGGAAAGACCTGGCCGATGCCAAGGTTGAGAAAATCCTGTTTTCTGGCAAGTAGCTATTCAGGGCTCCATCACATACCTCCTCTTCCTCCTCTTCCTCCTCCTCATCCTCCTCCTCCTCCTCCTCCTCCTCCTCCTCCTCCTCCTCTTCCTTGCTTCTAAAGCACCCTTACCCCAGGCCTGCAGTCATGGCTACTGAGGAGACTGAGGCAGCAGGATTGCAAGCCTGAGCCCAGAAAGGGCCTCGTAGCTCATCTGGACTCATTTTAGGCAGCAGGAGCCCTCAGCAGCCCTGCTTCACGCGTGGTGACCTGGTGTGTGGTTACGCCATGCACATTCGTCACGTGCACACAGGAACTGAAGAACAAAGGTCACTCGCGGCAGGAAGACCCGTGTGCCAGCCGCTCTGCCCCACCCTGTGACACTCGGGCTGCCACACTCAGCAGGCTGGTCCTCCACTGGGGTCCTAGGCCCACAGCGCTCGAGGAGCGAAGCCTCCATCCCTGGGAACCTGAGCTGGGCCCTTTCTGGATCACAGGGTCCTGAGCTCAGAATCACAGAACCGGAAGCGGAAATGGAAACCTGAGCCCACCGATTCCCAGCATCCTTGGGGCTAAAACGCTCCCTGGCCGCCCGGCAGTGTCACTGCCCTTCTGCCCAGGAGGACTGACAGAGGCGGAGGGGGACATGGGCATGGTGCTGCACCAGAGTGACCACGGGGCTGGTGACCTCTTTCAGGGTGGAGACAGGGACAGAGCCAGGGACGAGGGGGCGGGAACGTGCACCTGTGCTGCTGCTGCCCTCGGCGAGGAGGACGCTCCCTCCCTCCCGGGCAGGTCCTGTCCACACACAAGTCCTTGCTCCTGCATCAGGGCTGCCCTGCCCCACCCACCCACAGCCCCCACTGGTCACCTGTCCCTGGTTTCTCCACTTCCACTTTGGCCCAGGCCATGGGAGCTGGGTCTGCAGTGAAGTCACACTCCTGTGCGGGTTCCGATGCCTCGGTCCCGCCCTGCCCTGTGGTCACCAATGCCCTGTGCCATCCCTCAGCCCAGACAGGCAGCACCCAGCACAGGCCCCATGCATTGGGCAGGAGTCCTCAACTAAATGACTCCAAATGACAAAAAACACATGTGCAGTGACAGGCCTGGGCAATTATAACGCATCCTCAGAGGTACTTTGATCTCCTAATCAATTCTTCCAAGCGTCCCACATGGCTCTCTCCACTTTCCATAATACAATTTAATTTTTATGTACAGATTTTCCTGAAGGGTATAAATGCGTTTTCACTTTATGCCTCAGTAATTCAGTTTTAAACCAAGCATAAAAACTCAATAAACAGCAAAGAGCTAACTGCATAGACCAGGCCCGTGACCTTTTGCTGTTATTTTTTTGAATAAATAAGAAAGTGGGTAGGAGTCACAGATGAAGTCCACCAAAGATTTTCTATTGTCTGTTAGAAAATCAGCCGGAATTGACAATAATTTGATAGTTCATGCTTGAGGGAGCTCCTGATCGGGAATGCGAGGCAGGAGATTGGCTGCCCTGACCTTGAGCTGTGATGCGGGTGGGGGCCCGCAAACGGGGCTCCGCTGGCTGCGCAGAGGGAAATGGAGATGCCGGGCCTGGCCGCGGAGGGGATTTTTCAATTGGCATCTCAATATCGGCTAAGTGGAGAAAGCCGAGTTGAGGCGACGCCCAAGGAGAGCCAATTACTGCAGAATTGAGCCAGCCGCCACCGCAGGCCGCAGAGGACTTCTCCAGGGTGGTGGGAGCTGCTAACCAGCCCTGGGGGACTGGGGAGGAGCCCCCAGAGAATGCTCAGCACAGAGCCCTGCACCCCTTCTTCCTCCTGATTCCTGGCTCCTCATCCACACAGCCTCCTGCTCGCGGGCTCAGGCTTCCTGCAGGCCTAGAAGTGACCCTAGGGCTCCAGAGAGCCCTTGGCTCTTGGCTTTGGTGAGCAGGAAGCTCCGGAGCACCCCGTGGCAGCCTTCATGGACACAGCCTCCCCTCCTCGCCTCCTCTGCAGAGGTGAGCACTCCCGGAGTCTCTGTCCTGTTCACCAAAGCTGGGTTTTCAGTGGCTGGCCCCACCCTGGTTGCCAGACACAAACCAGCAAGCAGGTCCAAGAGCCTGGGCTCTGAGAGGGAGCAAACCAGGTGCCCTCTATGGACGCCCAGGGCCCAGCCTCAGGACAGAGATTCGGGGCCAGGTTGGGGCTGCAGGAGAGCCGGCCCAGGGCTGCGTGGGCTGGACGCACGTGGGCTGGACGCACTGTGGACACATTGGGAAGGTGCGACACTGGGCAGCCGGTGGGAAGGGGTCCCCCCTGCTGCTCCAGCTGTACCCAAGGGCCCCTGCTTCCCACTCTCTGCAGAAGGCCACTCACAGGCCTGGCCAATACAGGACCGTAGATGTGACATGGAAGAGGCCAATGGGGAAGAACCATAGGGCAGAAGGAACTTTCTGATGGACAGGTGTATTTTAAAAATCCTTAATTTTTTAGAGCAGTTCAGGTCCCTAACAAGATTGAGAAGAAAGTACAGAGATCTCCCATGACCCTCACCCCACACAGCCCCTCCAATGTCAATATCCAAAGCAGAGTGGAGTTTTTGTGACAATCGTCAGTCACAGGGCCTTCGGTCAGCAATTGGGCCAGAGTGTGCACTTTCACATGCCGACGTGTAAATGTCGGTGTGGAACACCCTGAGCATTTCAGCAAATGCTTCTGAAGCCTCTGCCACCGTGGGATCATCCAGCTTCTGTGGCCCAGAATCCGCAGAGCCTTGCTGTATGTCCCTCTGTGTCTCCAGCCCCTGGCGACCACTGGTCTTTCCACAGTCTCCAGGCTGCTGCCCCAGTTGGAATGGTACAATCTGCAGCTTATTTAAATGGGCTTCTCTCACTTAGGAGTGAGTCTGAGATTCCTGTGTGTCTTTTCTTGGCTTCCCAGCTCATTTCTTTTTCACGCAGAATGATATTTCACTCTCTGGATGTGCCACGGTTGATTGACCTGCCCACCATTTAAGGGCATCTCGGTGGCTTCTGAGCTTTGACAAGGGTGAAGAAAGGTCCCATGGACACCCATGCGCAGGTTTGTGTGTGGACAGCAGTGCTCACCCTCGGGGTAAATATCCACAAGTGTGACTGCTCGTCCAGTGCAGTGGAGCTTGTCAGCAGCCACCAACCTTCACTGCAGCTCTCATGTCCTCGCTGGCCTGAGTTGTCAGGGACACTGGCCCTTCTCACAGGTGGGCAGCAGTGTCTATTATCTCTGGGGACATGTGAGGATACGCAGGGATATGTGTGCTTATTTGCCATCTGGGCTTCTCCTCTGGCCAGGTACTGTTTGGGTGGCTGGTCCTCTTGTTGCTGAGTCTAGGTGTCCTTTAGGTATTGTAGGTCACAGTCAGATTTTTCAGTCACTTCTTCAGGTGGAGGAGGCACCAGGCACCTTTGTCACAGCAGAGAGGGGAAACCGAGGCTCTTCCCTTGCTGCTGCTGGCTTGGGGGAGCAGCACTGTTGGCTGTGTCTCCCCTGAGGACTTGGGCTAGGGGAAGAGCTTCTGTCCAACCCCGGTACTCCTTGGGAATTCATCTCAGGACTCAATCAGGACAAGGGCAGGAAAAGACAAGTACAGAAACAAGGTCCCCAGAGGAAACGATGTCCTTGGAAACAGCTCACGGAAGCTCCCCAGATGCCTCCCATTTTACCGGCCTAACATTGGCCTCTCACTGGGCTTGCAGGACCTTGGGCTTAGTGGGATTCTGGGTACCCTTTTTATGACCCACAATTAGCTCTTAAAATGCACAAAGCACAAGACAGCAAGGAGAAGGCAGCAGGGCTCTGTACCATACAAGCTGCACCAAGCCTGAACAAAGGCGGGTGCAAAAGATTCTCTTGGCAAAATGAGACAAGCACCCTGCTTCAGTTACTGTTTCTTCATTGCTGACACCCAAAGTTAAGGAAGAAAAGATTTGTTGAGCTCACAGTTTGTGGAGGTTTCAGTTGTCAGTCAGCTGGCTCCAAGTCAGGGTGTTCTGGCAGACGAGCAATGCTTCAAGGTGGCAGAAGACAGCAAAAACAACAGAAGCAAAAGAGGAACAGTAAGCCTCTCTCCTCCCTCACGTTCTAATAAGGAGGTTACCACCCCTCTCCTCCAGGCAGGAGTAGCTCTCAGCCATCTTCCTGCCCTCCTCTCCATAGGCTCAGGGTATTTCCTAAGTGAGGACCCTGGCCCCTGCTGAGTCTCTCAGTTAAACTTCTAAACTTCTCAAGTTGACACAAGGTATCAACCGTCACACACCTGGAGTTCCCAAGGTGTCCATTGTCCTCTCAGCTGTCCTGGTCACGTGGTTGGGGAGAGCTGCTCTTGTCGCTGGCAGCATTTCCTGGCCGCAGCTTTGGGCTTCCTTAGGGCCGAGGAGATGAAGGAAGCACAGGGCACTGTCCCTGTGGAGGTACCAGGCTCCACTTCTCCCTTGCCACCTCTCTGAGTGTGCAGTTGTGCAACAGGGGAGCAGGGAAAGCCCCCCATCTTCTCCCCTCATTGAAAACTTCACACTGCAGATGAAGGGAGGCCTGGCCAGCAGCCCTTAAAGTGGGCAGTGCTGGGGGCCATGGCCAAGCGTCTCTGCACCCCCTCACCTGCTCATAGGGCTGGTGGCCCAGAAAGATCCAGGAAGGGAAAGTAAGACAAAGGGACATCATCCAGTCCACTCTGGGGCAGCCCCACAGCATGTGTCCACACTGTGACCAGCACAAGGCCTTCCTGGTGACTGGTGACCCCTGTCCACACAGCTTCAGACACACAGGTGCTCTGCTTCATGAAAAGGCAGCTTTGCCACACTGGTGACAAAGTAGCCCAGAATAGCAGCTTACCGGAGGGAGGGCCTGTCTGGGCTCGGTGCTGGAGGCTTCGGTTCATGTTTGGTGGCTGCCTCTAACACTAAACGCCCTGGCAGAGGGGCTGGCAGAGGACAGCTGCTCACTGTATGGTCCCCAGGAATCACCCACAGTACCCCAGGTGACATAGGTAGAGAGGGTGAGGTGAGGTCACATTGCCACCTACTAAGCCAGGCCTTTTCCTGTCACCTCCCAATGACACCATCAAATAATTTTAACCCACTGATACAGTTGGAGCCACCATGACCAGTCACTTCCCCAAAACCCATCCACAGCCAAGCATGCAACACAGTGAGCCCTTTTGGGGAACACTAAATCCAACCGTAATGTTCTGTCCTGGCCCCAAGCTCAACTGGTCCATCTCACTTTGCATTTAGTTCACCTCCCAGAGACCCAGGGTCTCATGGTTCCAGCACTGCTCAAAAGCCCAAGTCCAAAGTCTCCTCTGAGACTCAAGGCAGGCCTGAGCTGAAGCGGCCATAAAAATAATAATAATTAAAACAAGTTGCCCATTCCCGGGGAAAAATGACACAGAGTAAATATTCTTATTCCATGAAGAAGGAATAGGGGCCTTGAAAGGAAGAATTAGACTGAAGAGAGGTCAAAGTGCAGCAGGGCAAACCCTAAGTCCTATAGCCCCATGTCCAGCGTCTGGGAACATGGTGACAAGATGCGAACTCCAGAAGGCTGGCTGGCTCTGTACACTGCCCGCAGCTTTGCTTGGGCAGACATTTCGCATTCCTGGCGTCTCCAGCTTCTGAGGTTTTCATGCACCTTTGGTTTCCCTCTTAGAGCTTCATGCATGGCTCACTCTGGGGCTGACGGCAGGGACCTTGACCCTATCACACGATACCTGACCTCCCTTTGAAGTTTTCGTGGAAACCTCCAAGACCCCGTAACTTGCATTCTTCATGCCTGCAAAACAGTACAGTGTGGGTGTCGTCAAGACCGTGCCACTAGTGGGAGCAGTAGCTGGAGCCCCACGGGCCTTTGATAGCTGAGGAACGTGAAATAAGTGCTGGGAAACTCTTCCCTAGGGGCCATGAATAAGCAGAGATTCCCGATCAACTCACTTCTTAAGGGAAAGTCTTTAACATTAATTCATAGTTCCAGACCGTAAAGTCTGTGATGGGTGGCATGCGGCCGATTCTTGAGACATCCTCAAGGGATCTTTCATATTTTCCCAGCGCAAAGTACTTGGCTTCTTTTCAGTAGCCTTAAGCTCTTCAGCAAGCACAGCTTCCTTGTCCCCAGCTTTACACGCACCCCTTTTCTGCCCAAACTGCTAGTTTTTCACACCTTTCCACTTGACTTTTTGTTCCTGATTCTCACTGTAAATCTGGCTAGAAACGGTCAGCAGTACCCATGTCACAGCATAACTGCTCTGCTGCCTTGAGATTTCCCCCGCCAGCGTAATTAGTCCATTGCCTCCGAATTCAGTCCATGCAAAAATCTTAGGACACAGACAAAGCACAAGGAGATTCTTCTCCAGAATGTAACCCAAACGGTCGCCGTCCCGATTCCCGGGAGAGTCCTTGTTCCCATCTCCAACCTCCTGAGTGCAGGCAGACCTGACCACCCGCCTCCCTGTCAGCACCATGGTCCTCTGAGCTCCTTCTGAACATTAGTTAGGCTCTGCTTACAGCCCTCTAGGTTTCTCCAGCCAACCTCTCCAAACCTTGCCAAATTCTTCCACAAGTCAGCGCCGAGGCTTCTGAGCCTCACCATCAAGTACGGTCCCGGCAATGCTCAGCTTCTCAAGGCCAGTTTTATGGATTAGCCGGCTTCTCACAGTACCTGCAGCAAGCAGCGTGAAGGAGAAGAGGTTTATTTTGACTCACAGTTTCGGATGTTTCTGGCCCTGATCAACCGGCTCTGCTGTGTTGAGGGCTGCAGCAAGGCAGGAACGCTGCAGGAGGGTGTGGAGGCCCCAAACCAGCTCAGAGGAGAGGTCTGGGATAAAGACACCAGCAACCGGGCTGTTTTTATATGACCCTCTCCCTCAACCAGGCCCGCACACAGTGCTCCGTCGCCTCTTGAACGAGCCATCAGGTTATGATCTCACAGATTATGAAGTTAGCACCCTAAGGATACAACCGGTCCTCAAAGTCCATCAGCAACTGAGCCTTCCATTCCGTTCGTGTCCCTGGCCGTGGCCTGTGAGTTGCTGCTTCTGGTCTATCCCGAGGGAGGCCCAGTTCAGTGTGCAAACCCCCCTCCGGGGTGGGTGCTTTCCTCTCCCTGCAGGCATCTCTGGGTGCGCAGAAGTCCGTCTTCCTTAGGAAGATTTTTCTCCCTGTGCAGACTTTTCTCTTGTCTAAGGAATCGTTGCCTGCTTTGGTTAACGAGTGTTCGCCTTTTCCCTTCGGCATTCCTCTGCCCTGGTCTTCGTTTATGGTGTGATGTAAAATCTGGCTGGAAGGTTTCTTCCCCAGTATAAATTACTGGGCATTATGGCAGTCTGACGTGGTGGGGGGCCAAAGTGATGACCACTTCTCCTCCTTCCCCTTCAGCCCTGGTTACAGCTTCCTCTCTCCTGTCCCGTGCACACAGAGAGAATTCCGATCAGTCCCTCATGCATCATCCTACCCCAAGTCCTGCTTCCGGTCAGAGCTCATAGAACCTCCCACGATGTCTGTTTCAGGCAGAGGAGATGCCCAACCCCCAAAGTGGTGGATTCCTCTCCACGCCCTCAATAAAGGCCACTTTTTCTATCCTTTTGCACCGGAAAACCCTAACACTGGCTAACCAAGCTTCCTGCACCCCCGTTGCATGGGTCACCCCGCAGTGGCCACAGGTTGGGCCTAACCCAGGCTGTCCACTAGGCTTCCTGCCCAGCTGTCTGCACTAACCTAGACTTTGCAAGTCTCCTGTTCTGTAATTTTCTAGTGGGTCTGAGTATCGTCCCAGTCGGGTCCTTCTGCACGTGGAAGTTCACACTGCAGGTGCTGTTAGTGGGTTCAGCCTCTGATTTTACCATGATTTTTGTCCACACTCTGCGAGCTAAGTTTCTGGAATGTTCAAGGGTGTCTAAGGGACCCAGCTTTCTCTAGTGTTCCCCTTTCCTAAAATCTATGGCCAAGACTCAGGGCTGTCAATGTCTTTCCCATTCAGGGCTGTCATTCCTTTTCCTGGTCTCTTTTGAAATGCTTTTCTGTGAGTGACAAACCCTAAGTTGCCATTTGCATAATGAGACAATGGGACAGCAGGCTGCCTTGCAGGTCACCTGACAGAGGGAATCTTTGCACCATGCCCTCCATAGTTGGTTATCTACCACCCACTGGTACACACTCTTCCCAGGGCCCAGGGCAGGATAGACCACGCCAGGCTCTGCCCCTAGACACATGGTCAGTGTAGGTTAGGGTCCCCACAGCCTCGAGCCCAAACACCAGCTACCCCAGCTGACCCCAGGGTTTTCGTGGCCACCTTACTCCCAGTGACAGTGGCTCAAGGCCCTCAGGGTGTGCAGTGACAAAGATTTTCCAGCCCACACTGCAGGCTGTCTCCTGCGCCACCCAGGCCCACTGTGCATTTTCTGGAAAACCCCAGTTATAGCAAAATCCCCACCATATCAGTTTAGCAAGACCCCACCCTCATCCCAAGCCCCAGCTCTGCGTCCTCCAGCGGCCCCGGATGAGGTCTGGCCACTGGTCTTTCTTCAGAAGCATCTCATCAGGTTCTTCCCCTGACCCGCCTACTTGATGGCCCGGCATCCCCACTTACCCGTGCTAAACTTTGGCTCACTCTGTCTGCCCCATGCAAAATGACATCCCTGTCACCCTACACCTGTCACAATGCTGTGAACAAAGTTGGCCTCAGCGGGCTTTACCAAGGTTCCCTGCATGATTGTTTTCCTTGATAGAAGTTATCAGAGTGGCTCCCTCAACACCCACCCAAGCAGGTACTACTCACTTGTGCATGACACGTGTACAGGCATGATTGCTCATTTGAGTACGCACATGCATATACACATGCGTGTGCACACACACGCAATTCCCATCAGTGGGGAAATATACTCTGAGAAACAAAAATGCCTTCTAAACCCAGAAAGGCTCTCTCGAAATGCAAGGGCAAACAGAGATGGCTTCTTACTGAAAAGCTTAAACCAAAACACCATGCTCACCAGCGGTAACCTGCTGAGATGGCACAAACGGACAAGACTCTCACCTCGGGCCGAGCTGGCACAGCCTCCGCAGGGGCCTGAGCTTGGTGGCCACTGGATCTTTGCACCCATGAGGTTGGACATTGTTCCCTAAGTTGTGAGGCTGGCAA
Organism: Hydrochoerus hydrochaeris; assembly: GCA_004027455.1. Taxonomy (NCBI): domain Eukaryota; kingdom Metazoa; phylum Chordata; class Mammalia; order Rodentia; family Hydrochaeridae; genus Hydrochoerus; species Hydrochoerus hydrochaeris. Next base: position 66,176 of record PVLA01009101.1, read on the forward strand.
GATTATCAGGCTGTCACACAGACTTACAGACTTTGCAAACACAGGAAGCACCTTGAAAGAAAAGGCAGAGGGGCCCGAAGTCTCTGCTTGTATTTCTCAGAAAGAATGGAGCCTCTTACTTTTAATTTGATTTTCTTAGATAGCACACATCCACTCTCAGATGCATGCTCAGTGTGCAGGCGCCTGTATCTGTGCGCACGCGCGCACGCACACGCACACGCACACACACACACAGCCCTCGCTTCTCCCAGGATCGCACGCAGTCAGCATGGCAGCATGACATGGCTGCAGTTTTCCTGCCATGTGGGCACAGCTCTCACCTCATGCTCCTCCTGCTTCGGGCCTGGCTGTCAGCACCCAGACTCTTCCCTTCCGAGTGTCTTAAAGGGACCCTGAAGTGGAGTGCAGAGCCCAGATGACTGTCCACAGGTCTGTCACAAACCCGAGGGCAACCCCCGCCCCCGAGGGTGGTTCTCCTGGGCCAGGTGCCTGGAACACGCTTTGCTGAAAGTGCTTTGCCAAGCTTGCAGTGGAGCGCCTGTTCCCAGCCACTACAGGCCAGGCCGGTGGCTCTTTCTAAGGACAGCAAGGCTCCTGCTGCAGGACCGCTGGGCACGGTAAGCCCTGACCATGCACCAAATTGCAGTCCTCTCTCTTCTTTCAGGAGGAGGCGCAGGCCAGAGACAGGGACCTGGGCAAGTCCAGTAGGGGCCAATGCCAAAGCCCTTTACAGACGAGGGTAGCAGGAAGGCGACTCCTTGGTTTCACATGTCTGGGTGATGACCCACCAATACTCACTGTGTTAACACAGGAACCTGCGTCTCCTCCACCCACATCCAGCAGACAGCACGCTGGAGCATGACTCCCGGTCTGGCACTGACCCAGAGCTGGCTCAGCGCCACTCCTGTCCACTAACAACCCCCAGGCTGTACCCGACATGTCCAACAGCCCCATTTGCTCTGCCGACATCCAGCATGTGGATGGGAGACAGAACAACTTCGGGCATTTTAGCAATGAAGAATCACGGTATCAAAGGCTAAGGACTCCACTTCCCACTGCCATCGGCTCCGAGCTGTGCACCCCAGGCCTCCCTCGGTGACCGCAAGCTGATCCAATTCCCCAAATAAAAACCATGCTCACTTCTGTGTTAATCATTGTCCCCCTTTTAGAAATTAAATCGTTCGACACATCAACTCCTATCTGGAAACAGCATACTTAGATTCTCCTTGCTTCAAACTCTGTGTGAGTGGAGTGGTACTAGATGTGTTCTTCGGCAGCTCATTATTTCTCTTAATAATCATGCTGCTGAGACTCATCCACATGGGATGTGTGTAGCTGAGGTCCAGCAGTTCCCACCGCGAGGTCACATTACACACACACACACACACACAGCTATGCAGTGTGACTCACTCAGCCGCTGTGTCCCGAAATCACTCCACTGTGTTATACATTCTGCAGTGCAGCAAGGCTCCGGGTCACCTGTGCACACAGATGCCAGCCCAGCATGGAGCTGCACGCGTGGTTCTGCTGGCAGTGGCCGGGCAGCACCCCATGCTCCAGCTGCCGCCTGTCCCTGAGGTGTTCTCCCCGGGTCTTTCTCGCCCCTTCCCTTCTCTCCTGACTGCCCTGTGGAAGGTTCTGCGTCTCCGGAGCACAAATCCACCTTCGATCCCAAGTTTCACGGTGGTTTTCTCAGCTTTGCAACTTGCTTTTGCATCTCTTGCTGAGCAGCGGTTCCCCCTTCCAGCTGGCCAAGAGCCTCTGTGCTCCGCTTCCCAACCTGTGCTTTCGGGGTCTCCCCTCCGTGGGTAGAAAGCTATCCCTGCCGGCCGACTTCTTACTCCCAACTTTTGCATTTTGGTCCCTAGTCCAAACAGAATCATTCTCTGTATATGGTGTGACAGAGGTTAGAATTTCCCTTTCTAATTAAGCAAGTGACTGTGCGACCTTCTGTGACTCACACCTGCCACGTGTCCAGCCTCTCTCCTTGCGGTCCTCTGCTGCCTGCGTCCCTCTGAGTGGAACCGCTGGCCCGCCCGGCCCTTCCGCACTGTGCTATCCTCTGCTTTGGGGTCACTGCTGCTCTGTCATTGAGGGCAGTCAGCCCCTGACCCTCAGTCTGGACACTCCCTTGTGCAAGATGGCAAATATGTATTTTGCTTCATAACTGTTTGTTAGAATTTGCCTTTAAATGATTCGGGTGTGTTGCTTCCTTACTGGGAAGAAATTTTATCTCTGATTCTAATTCATAAATGGTTAATACAATCGTTAAACTGTTTACACCTGCTTCAGTTAGATCTATTGTGTTTTCCACGGTTTGGTCTACTTCACCTAATTTTAAAATTTCATTGTTGTTAAATTATTCATATTATTGTCTTATCTGTTTAACCGTGGCTGCTTCTGAAGCTGGGACCTTTTCATCCTAACGGTGCACACTGCGGCGTTTTAGCTTTTTCCTTATCGATCTCCATGGAAATTTTCTGTTCTCCAGGCATCATCATCTGACCTGATCTTTACTTATGCTCAAGTTCACTGTTCGCTTGTCTTGTTTTCTTCATACTATGTTGTTTCTTTTTCTATTCTATTTGTTTTATTTCTTCATCTATATGTTAGTTTTGGGGTACTGGCACTGTGATTAAATTATCTATTTTGTGATATACTATTAAAATACTCTACAGAAGGAAATATTTGTCCTTCCATTTCCTCAGATTATGGTTTTTGAATGATATGTTGCTGAGCTTTTAATTTATTTATTTTAAAATTAATACACTGCTAAATAAACTTTGAAAATACACGTGTCCCGTGCTATGAGTCTCGGTCCTCACCTAGACTCCTGTGGACACGTCACGATATTTCTGTCCAACTCTTTCGTCCACTATAAAATTGTGCCTGTGATTTTTTTGGCTATTGAATTTCTACGGCTCTTTGCATATCCTGGACTCGAGGATGTGTCAGATTCGTGGTTTGCAAGTGTCATCTCCAGCTGGTGCCTTGTCTTTTCATTCGGGGAACAGGCTCATGTAGAGAGCAGTAGTTGTAAATGTGAGTCCAAATTTGCACTTTCTTCAAAATGGCTTAGCCGGTCCTCGTTTGCCTGTGTAAGTTTCAGAAACTGCTTCTCTATGTCTCAGAAGATTTGCGCCAGAATTGTAACTGGACTGACTTTATTGAAATCCGTGGATAAACGCGTAGGAAGTTGGCATTTCTTTCACTCTGAATATTCCAGCCCTCTGACACGGCACACCTCTGTCTTTTGAGGTCTTCCTGGAGTATTTGATCAACATTTTAGTCATGTTGAGTACAAAGATTTGGTACTTTTTTGATTTACCCCAACCCATCTTAATTTTTAGCTATTTTAAATTATCATTCCATTAATTTCAGATTTCAACTGTGCCTTGCTAGTATATAAAATATGCATTATTATCATTATTCTCTTCCTTCCATGAGCATTAGTTTTGTTTCATCCTGTTTTTCCTAACTTCTTACAGTGTTCTGTTAAAGACCCTGTTCCTTCTTGATCTAAGTGATTAATTCTGTAAATTCCCTCCCCACTCTGCCTTCTTCCATAAATTGTGATCTGATGTATTTTCATTTTTATTCAACTCAGAATATTTTTAAGTTTCCACCGGGGCGCTCTCCTTGACCCATAAATTATTCAGAAGAGGGCTGCTCGTTTCGGAATGTTTCTGGTCCTTTCTGCTGTTGGGAGTTTCATTCCACACTGGTCATCGGTACCTGACACTTTCCCTGATTCCAACCTTCCGCACCCGTCAGTGCAGGCTGTGTGAGGGGCGTGGGGTGCTCCGTGGGTGCCACCCGTGCCTCCATATCCAAGGGGGCACAGACTAGTGCCACCCTGCCTCCAGTCCGCCTGCCGTCCCCTCTCGCGGTTCTGTGTTGCTGACAGGCAGGCGCCAGCCAATGTTCTCCGCTGTGTTTGAGACTTTGTCTGCTTCTCGTCCTGGCTCCACTGATTTGTAGTTGTTATTGGGGGCATTCATGCTTAGCCCTGTCGCATCTCTCAGAGAACTAACCCTTTCATCATCGGGAAACGTCCCTCTTTGGTCTCAGAGTGTTGGTCACCCTGAAGTCCACTCTGCTTGGTATTTACGTAGTTCAGCAGTTTCCTTCTGGTTCATGACTTCATGGTGTGTCGCTCTCCAGCTGCGTGAGACAACTGTCTGCTGCTGTGACAGATCCCTAAGGTGAACCAGCCTCTAGGGGAAAAGCTGCACTGTGGCCATGGTGTCAAAGTTCCCACCTGCCGCTGCCCCATCTGGCCTGTGAGGAGGAGGAACTCGATGCTGGGAGCAAGGGGTGAAGGAATTTGCTCCCCTCGGGAAGAAAACCAAAGCTTAGGTTCCTGTTCCCTCAAGGCCACGCCCCCAGGGACCTCACTTCCGTCCAGCAGGTACCACCTGCTGAAGACTCAATGACCACCCAATATGCTACGGGCAGTGGCCTGTGTCCCACGGCCTTTGGGGTGCTTATCCAGCCACACAGGCTACCATAGGCTGGGCCGTTCATTCTCTTGCTAGTCTGGTCGGGCGATGTCTGCGGTTTCATCGCTCCACTGAAACAATTTCCATTTAATGAAGCTGTTGATACACTTAGATTTCCATCTACCATTTATTATTTAATTTCTGTTTCTTTCCTGTCCTCCTCCTTTCTTTCCTTCTTTTGGATTATTTGAGCACTTTTTACTAGTTAGTTCCCACTTAAGCCTTTACCCTACTTAATTTAAGGATCTCCAGGACTGTCCAGTTTCCTGAGGTCCCCTTACTGTCCCTCTGCTGCAGTCTGGGCTCACGCGTGACCTCACACAGGTTAGCAGCCCCACACCAGCATCAGCATGAAGACTAAAGGGAGAGACAGGAGGAGAGAAGACAGACAACCGGGGTCCACACAACCTCTCCTGGTCACCAGCAGCAGCATTTGCGGGACAGCAAGTGGAGTGTGCTTCAGCTGCTGTGTCCGCTGTCCTGGCCTTGTGGGGCGAGCCAGCCATAGGTGCCCCCTCTGGGCTCTGGGACAGCTCCTCACACCCAGGCACAGCCGGGCCTCTCCTGGGGCCTCCGTCAACGCCAGGCTCACCCTGTGTCTGGGGACACTGAGGCACAGTCTGGAGGAGGAGCTCGGAGTCCTCCTTCTGCCTGCTGCTGTGAGGTGCTTCCGGAGCCCCCAGCTGCTCCCCACATAGAGCTTTTCCAAGTGCGTTTCCTGGAGAGACGGGTGCTGTGTAGGCGCTGGGTTCTTCCCCAGACTGGTAGCACCAAATCCTCTTCGTGGTCATTCAACAACGTCAAAACGGTGCAGTGAGGGGCCAGGACTTTCTCTCTGAACAGAACCCCAAGAAGCTTCCAATGTCTGCCACAGGCTTGAGCGATGCACCCTCTTCCTCCGTGTCCAGGGATGTGTGAATGCGATCAATTCGCATCACCAGACGGTCTGAGTTTTAGTACTGTTTCCCTACTTGCTTGGTTTGCTAGGTGTCCCGTTACACAGCTGGCAGGCGTGGTTCGCTAAGAACTGCCCTTTCCCACTGTTTACAGCACACTTGCCACCCAGTCCCTCAGAGCGCACGGTGGAAACCTCGGCAGACTCTCGAGCACTGTGGCTCAAAGTGCACGTAACTGGTTTCTGCTGCTTACTGAAATAGCTGTCGTGATTTCTCTTAAAATTACATTTGCTGTTGCTCAATTGCATCAAGACAATTTGTATGTACTCCTATACTATGGATCTCATATTAGACTGCTGAATTAATAATATGCCTTTTCAATATCTGTTGGTATAATTTTAGTTTGTTTTTCCTCTGATCTAGCCATAGAATGAATTAGGTTATTAAATAGCCAGCTATTAAAATACATTTGCATTTCTCCAATAAATATCACATTGCCATACTCTTTTACTCCTTTGATAATTTCTATATTCTGTCTACAAAGTTATTTAGATTCTTTGCAGCAGTGAAGGCTGGCCTGCAACTTATGGTTTTGCACTCTGAAGATGCAGGTTACAATCACACTTGCTCACCAGAGTGAAGCCAGCCGCCTCACCCCTTGCCGTGGCCTCAAGTTGACCAGGCTCCCAGCGCCCTGGCCTCCAGCTCCTCTGTGGAGCCCTTTCGTCCTGAGGCAGCATCGAAAGCCACTTTGCCAAAGCAGCTTCTGGCCCCTCGGTGGCTCCTGGCTCACGCTGGTGGCTGTCCACATCTGGGGCACGCATTTCCTGTTCCAGTCTTGCTGCCGTGCACCGAGAGGGTCCCTCTCCAGATCCTGCTCTGCCTTGGCCCCCAGGGTGGCAATGCCACTGTCCCTCCAACATGATCTCCAGGACCTCAGGGGTTCCCTGGTCTCTGGGCTGGTGCCACCTCCCGAGGATGGGGAGGGATCTGCTTCCTTGGGGATGGGTCGGGGTAGATAACTGAGCTCTGAGCCCGGTCCTCTGGGTGTCCAGGAAGGCAGTTGTGCCCTTCGTGGTCCGGAGCTTGATTTGCACATTTAAATTATTTACCTGGATACTTGATGGGTCCATTCTAAGCCAAAGCCCAAATTGATCCCAGACCCCAGGGTCTGTGGCCTCCAAGGCCCCGGACGTGGATAATCCATCGAGAATCTGTTTGGCCACAGTAGGAAAGCCAAGGTTAGGATCAGGAGACTCCTCAGGGGCAGGGGAGGCGGGGTCAGGTCCCTCCTCCTGCGTCTGCAGTCCCACTGTGTCACTGGGCTCCTGTCCACACACCTGACCGCGCCCCTTTTGTCTTTAGCCAGCTTTGGCAGCTTAAGATGTTCATCCACGTAGTCAAAGAAACAGGTGTTGGATCTGTTCACATTTTCTACTCCTTTTTGTCTCATATTTAATTCATACAACTTTCCCTGTATTAATCTTTTCTCATTTGCTCTGATGGTCTTCCACCAGCTCCAAATGCCCACTCATGGGTTTTCCACTCCCCTGGTGGATTCTGCGTCTCTGCCCAGCACACGTGTGGCCCTCCACTCCCCACATGGTGCCCGGTGGCCTGTGTGGGTCCGTCTTCATCTCTCCATGGCCAGTGTGACTGAGGGTGCCTCTGAGTGGTGGCACAATTCTTCATTTCCTGACTTCATCCAGGTCCCTCTGAGTCATGGCCAATGGCAGAACTTCGGTCTGGGAGAGCTGCATCCCATCATGCTGTGCGGGGGTGCCCTGTTTTCTTGCCAGGTCGTTATCCAGAGGCAGTTCCTTGGCCCCTTGAATGGTGGCAATGCGCCTTCGGGGCTGGTGTCTGAGACACTGATTTCATGGGCATCGAGCAAACACCCCCAGGTAGGTTGTTGGTCAGAGTGTGTCCATTCTGAGGACTCCCATACTGCCCTCTGCAGTGGCTGTGCTGACTTCTGTCCCACCGGCAAGGTGTAGGCTCCTTCTCCAACCCTGGCTGATCCCGGTCCCTGCCTCTTGGTGGCCCTCAGAGTGGCTGGGTTTCCATTCCTCTGTGATGAGTGACAGTGAGTGTCTCCATGTGCCTGGGAACCACGGTGCACTGACTCCCATGCTGAGGCACAGTGCCTCTACCACCCCTGGGTCCCCACCTGCACAGTAACCTGAGTGCTCGGGCCTGTGGCTGGGCACAGGGCTGCCCTCTGGGCAAGGGACACCTCTTCAGTGCTTCCAGCTGTGACAATGGCTCACTGTCTCCTTTGCAGAAGCAGGTCTTTCTGGGAGAAGTTTCTGAGATATTCTCATTATCCTTGAAGTCAGAGCCTTTTCTGAAATAGGCACAATTATTTATCATTCCCACAATTCCATGTGGGATTCAGTGAGAATCGGCAAACCCCTGTCCTTTGTTAATTGAAGAAGTGTTTTCTTCAGCGACTGTCTTAATTATTGACACCTTCTGTTGCTCCCGCCAGAGTGCCTGACCCTGCGAGCCAGCTCTTCGTTCTCTGGGTTGGATGTGTTGCCAGGGTTTGCGTCTCTTTGGAAGCTGCTCACTATATTCCTGCTGAATCCACACTGCATGAGCTTCCTCGGTGACTGCTGTCTCTGGCTGAGCTGACCCGCTCAGCCTGGCCCTGCAGTGGGAGGACAGTGTGCAGGGCGTGGCTGGAGGAGAGACTGCGTCCCGCGGGCTCCTGAGCACCCCCATCCTGCTCACATGTCCAGGCTTCCTCCCAGCACCGGGCACTCAGGTTGCAGTCTTGGGTAGACGCCCCAATTAGTGACTGCATCGTGCCTCCCCTCCTGCCTTAGGCCTGACTCGGTGCTACCGTGGTAGAAACCTTGCCCTGTAAGCCCGCAGGGTCCCAGCTGCTTCCCGCAGCTGCCTGTGTCACCCGCCCCAAACCCCTGTAACAGAAACTTCCTAGCCAGTGCCCTTCAGTTCCTGTGCTGCCCAGTGTTGTAGTCAGGGTCACAAGCGGAAGAGTCCCATACAGGACACAGAATCCATAATACTATTGTGTGGTGGCCACCAGAGCTAAACACAAGACAGTGCAGGAAGTCTGTCCACAACACTGAAGACCCAAGGAAATCCAATTGAGGGCCTAGATCCCATAGCAATGTCCCGCTTGAGTCCCGCTGAAGACCTAGAGCCCATGACAAGGCTTCCCATGAGTCCAACTGGAGGCCTGGAGCCCAAGACAATGACTCATGCCAGTCTGTTTTATGGATCTGTGCTGGGGAGGCCCAAAGGTCAGCAGTGGAAGCCAGAAAGTCTGTGGCAGTCGGAGGAAGGAGCTGTGCCAGCAGGCTGAGGGTTCTGCACTGGAGCCAGTCAGTGACGCTCAAGGGAAGGACCAGAGCTCCCCAAAGTGAACCTCAGCCATCCTCAGCGACAAGGCCCCGAGCTCCCCTGCTAACAGCCAAGTTCATATCAGGGAGCCAGTGTGACAAGCTCCTCCAGGAGAACCAACAGCTCCAGACAACAATGCTTAGGGAAACCCACAACACTACCCTTCCTCTGCATGTCTCCTTATGCTGGCAACTTTCCTCGGGTGGCCGTCTGCACTCAGCACTATGCCAATTTAATTCAGCCGGTGTCAAGTTGATGACCAGTTTCTAATCCATAATGCCCAAGCAACAGTTCCATTCCAGTTCTGGTTGTTCCTGTCTCCTAGAAACAGCTGGTCACTGTGAAGCATATTGTAAGAACCAATCAAAGACAGCCAAGAACTCTGCTTCTGTACCTCCCCTTTGCAACCCCATAAAAATCTCCCTCCCTGAGCCGAGATGGCCCCTGCACAGGGGTGGTACAGACAGTGTGCCAGGTGCTGTACTGAGCCCTGGAGCAGCTCTCTAGAGGAGCCCTGGCTCTGGGCTCTCAGTACCACCCCTCCACGTGCCGAGCTGTCTCTGACCTCTTCCCACAAACATCCAGTTCCCAGAATCCCCTCCAGGACCCCAGGTTCATTCAGAAGTTGTCTTTCAGGACCTGCTGACTCTGGGGGGACAGAACATGGAGCTCAGAACTCAACCGTGTTGCCAAGATCACGGATATGTGTGTCCCCGCCAGGTATCCATACTCTCAGCTCCTGCTGAGCTTCAGCTGCTGAATAAACAAGTGTTCATGTGGTTCAATGGGTGGATGGACGGAAGGATGAGGAGATGAATGGATGAACTGGTGGATGAACAGATGAATGGAATGACAAATGGATGGAGGGATGGATGGATGATGGGGGCGTGACTGATGGGTGGACAACTAGATGGGTAGGTGGGTAGACAGATACCCAAAGAATGGATGGATGGATAGATGATTGGTGGATACATAAAAAAGATGGGTGGACAAATGGACAGATGGATGGAGGCATGGACAGATGAATGATGGATGGACAGATGAATAGATTGATGGATGCCCAAGCTCCCCAGCTTACCCTAGGGGCTCCCTGGAGTGAGTCAAATGCACAAGTAAATGATGAATAAGTAAAAGCATGGATGAATAAATGAGTAATTGAGAGTGTGTGAATAGAAGCATGAATGAGTGAATGTGTGAATGAATGAGAGGTTGGACGAATAAAAGGGTGACCGAATGAGTAAGGGAATGAATAAATAATTGAGGGCAAGTAAGTGGGGGAGTGAGTGAGGGGAGAGATAACCCTGGCACCCCAGTCTAGGAGTAGGAGGCCCCACCCACCACTCTTCCCAGGCTTGTCCAGTGCTGGTGACCTGGTCAGGACTGCAGGTGGCCTTCGGCCTCGCTATGGAAGCAGCAGCTCACTGTGGGGCTTCCGTCTGCATCTCCAGGGCTGAGATGGGTGGGGCATGGGAGGGACCTGCCTGCCAGAGGTGGTCAGACCAGCCAAGGTGGGTAAAGGCAACAGAGGGCCGCAATCAGGGACAGAGAAGCCCCCTTGCCTGGGTTGGGACCTGGAGCCAGGAAGTAGTCGGGCAGCAGGAGGCTGACCATGGGGACAGGGCCCCGCCCACAGCTGGCAGGGCATGGAGGACAGTGTTTTACTCACATACTCCTCCCTCTTCGAGAGCGGGAAATCAGGCAGCCTCCATCTTTCCCAGAATCCCACCCAAACCGCTCTCAGTTACCATTAAACAACGCACCCACGCTGCAGAAACTCAGAAACACGAGAGGAAACACCCACCATCTGACCACCCGAAGGAAATGGCCACCACCAGCTGCCCCTGCTCTGAGAACAGCACGGGGTTCAGGAGGCTTGGGCTTCCCCATGCTGAGGCGGAAGGAAGGAAGCAGGGCAGAGCCCTGTCAATTGCTGCCGGGCTCGCTCGAGCCCCCATGGCCAGGTGTCACCTGGGAACAGAGCGCCACGCACACCTGGAGGGCAGGCCTGAGTCCCAGAGCACTGACGCCATCAGTAGAGCTGCCGTCTGTTCCTGCTGAGAAACGATTCCGCCTCTGTGTCACCTCACAGAGCAGCATCTCTGTGCACAGTGCTCCTACCTTCCCTATGGACCCTCGGGGGGCTCTGGGTGTTAAACTAGAGTTAAGATTCCCACAGAAATCTGTGGAACCCACGGGGTGGGGGTCGGGGGCTGGAACCTGCAGAGGAACATGACACCTCACTTGGGGCACTGGATGGACCCTGCAGGATCCATGCAAAGGACAGGGTCCCCCCAGAGCTCAGGTCCCCAGAGAATTGGGGCTGGGAGGTGAAGAGGCACCCAAGGGTGAAGAAAGTGGAGCTGGGGCTGTGCGGGGAGGAGGCTCTTGAGGAAGAGGGGCCTGGTGTCATCTGTCTGGCCAGCAGGGAGGCCAAGGAAGGTGCACTGGGTGCCATGGGAGGAGATAGCGATGTCCTGGGGTAGGGCAGCTGGAGGGTGACCAGGCAGCTTTCTGGCTCCTGGATGTGTCCACATCTGTCCCCAGGGCAGCTCTCCTGGGGCACAAGGGGACAGAACCCACACTGTCCCTAAGGTGCAGCCCTGTCCCCCACCACGCCAGGGATTCACATGTATCTGTCCCTAACAGTGAGTGGGTAGTGCCTCTCAGCCTGGCACTGCAGTGTCCACTGAGGGACCCCGCTGAGGGCCAGGAATCCTCGCCGCATGTCCCCTCTGGACATGGCTATGCTGCCTTTGGCACAGGATGGCCACGCTGCTCGGTCTGTGAAATGAAAAGACTGAAGCGGATCATTCCAAGGCCACTTCCGGCCCGGAGGTCCGATTTCCGCTTTGTTTGAGGAAAGCAGGTCACCCATGCGATTAATCTTGTGAAGTGTGTACTGCAGTTGGTTTTTTCCTGAAGGCGACCAAGGCTCATGTCCATAATGCTCCTGCTGTCCGCCCTTGGAGCAAGCGTGCTGGGCAGCGTCTCCCGGTGTCCAGCTAAACTGCGGGAGGAGCAGACCCCCCAGAACCCAGGTCAGGCTGGGGCTCGGGCGCTGAGACCACCGCTGTCAGAGCCCTTGCTGGACAGCGAGCGGGGTTTTAGGGTCAGGACTGAGGGTCTAATTGCCCTGGGCCTGAGTCTGGTCTTGCACTTGGTGATAGTGGAAAGGGAAGGGTGAGGTGGGAAACTAAGGCACAGAGAGTTCCAGGGCTGCCTTTACATCACCCAGTTCTGCTTCTGCCTCCATCAGTCCGACAAGGCCCTGAACCCTGGGCCTCACCTGTGGGGACCCAGTCCCTGAGGACCAAGGCAGGATGCAGGTCACCTCCACCATAGTAGTGTCAGCATGGCGTAGTGACTCCATCCGTTCTTTGTCTAATTTGCCCAATTTGGTCAATACAGAAGGCCCATTACCCTGCACTGGGAGTCCCTGCTGAATTGGCTGCCTGTGCTCCGCTCTGGAAGGGAAATAGACTCTGGCTCCGTCTCTGTGGACCACAGAGACGAGGTAATTAACTTCTCAGCTGCAGAGATAGCTGGACTCGAGTCCAGTTTTATTATATTTCAGAGTCTCTCACAGGCTTGTCAGTGGCTCCTCAGACGAAGACATGCAGCCACTTGCTCTTTGAAGGCCCTGAATTGTCCTCCTGACGAGAGCCCCAGGGGGCATCTTGGACACACATCACGTGGGCTCCATGCCAGGCCAACCTTGAGGCCCCTTCTGAGGGAACACAGAGGCCCCTAGTGGAGCCTGGATGCTGAGAACATGCCCAGTGCCCCTACAGCCTCTGCCCTCCTCACATGGTGGGTCCCAGTGCCCCTGACCTCGGGGGCTGGCGGAGCAGCCAGCTTCTCCATCAGCCCGACACCTCTGTGGCTTCTGACCGTGCAGGGTGCCAAGGCCACTCACCCTGGAAGCCTGAGTGTTGAATGGGGTGCAGGGTCTTCAGGGCTGCTGCATCTGCTGGTACGAGTGCTCCCCAGGGAGAGCTTGCAGGGCACAGATGGACCTCAGGGGTCTGGGGGGCCAGGCCTGGCTGGCAGTGTGGCCCCTCTCTGACCATCCTGGTGGGGCTTGGGCTGTGAGACCCTCCTTGAGATGACCCACTGCGTGTCCAGAGCTGTCATCTGGAGACGATACAAGGGGCAGGAGGTTCCCAGCCGGGCCTGTGGTTGGCATCCTGGCATCTCCGCAGGGTTCTTCAGCCTTCTCCCTTTCTTGACCTGGAGGGCGGGCAGCCATTCTGACTCTGTCTTTGGTCACTCCTGTCCCCCTACACTGACAAGTTCTGTCTGCTGTACCTTCTGTGTGCCTCAGTTGCTCTAAACCCTCTCTATCACAACCCCTGCATGAGTCACTGTCACATCTTTATCCACTCATCCGTTCATCCGTCCATCTGTCCACCCATCCAACCAACCTGTCCATCCATCCCTGTACTCAGCCACCCAGTCACCCACCTATCCACCCATCTACCCACGAGCCCACCCATCCAGCCACCATCCATCCATGGACTGTCCATCCATCCATCCGTCCATCCGTCCATCAGCTTCTCATCTATCTGCCATCTGCCTGTCCTTGCCCACCCCTGCTCTGCCCCTGTCCTGTACCCCAGCGCTGGTCATGCAGCAAGTCCGAGCCCCTCTATCACCTGAATCTGCAGACACAGGCAGGTCTCCCTCAAGTTTTGCCCTCCACAGCCGTCTTGGTGGCAGGACTACCCCCCTGCTC
>PVLA01009102.1:0-79655 GCA_004027455.1 Hydrochoerus hydrochaeris
AAAAAAGAACTATCTGATTAAACATGTGAAAACTACCTAAGCTAACATTTCTCAAGAGAAAATACACAAATGACCAACAATCATATGTGAAAAACATGTTCAACATCCTTGTGTGCTATGGTTTAAAGAATATCCTACCGAAATCTCATGTGTTCAGAAGTGGTGGCTTTTGAAAGCTGATTGAATGATGCTAGTTATAACTTCATCAGTGGATTAATCCTTTCAAAAGACCATAATTTTGATGGTATTATTAGGAAGTAATGGAAACCAAAAAGGTGGAGCCCAGTTAAAAGGAGTGGGTCACAGGGGTGGGAACTTTGGAATCATACCTTGCCTCTGTCCCCTTCTTCTCTGCCTCTCTCCCTTGGTCTCTGCTTTCTGGCTGCTGTAAGGTAAGCAGCTTTCCTCCATCTTATTCTGCCATGATGTTTCACCTGACCACAGGCCTAAAGCAATGGAGCAAACCAACCATGGAATGAAACAGCTGAAACCAGGAGCCAAAATAAACCTTTTGTCCTTTAAGTTGATTTGTTCATTTTATAATAATGATACAAATCTGGCCAACACAGTAAACATCAGGAAAATGCAAATGAAAACCATAATGAGGTATCATCTGACTCCAGTGAAAATAACTATTAACAGGAAAGGAAGAAGAAGAAGGAGGAGGAGGAGGAGGAGGAGAAGGAGAAGGAGAGGAGAGAAGAAGAGGGGGGGGGAACAAGAACAAGAATAAGAACAAGAAAAAAATAGAAGAAAAGCTGGCAAGCATATGCAAAATGTAGAATACTTGCACACTGTTTGTGAGAATGTCACTTAGTGTAGTCATTATGGAAAATGATATGGAAGTTCCTCAAAATATTGAAAATAGAACTATAGCATTATCCAGCTATCCTATTACAAGATATTTATCCAACAGAAATGAAATTGTTACATCAAATAAACACATACAGGTTCATGTTTATTGCAGCACTGCTGACAATAAATAAGGAATTAACCAAGGTATCTATCAACTGATGAAAACAAAGGAAAACATGAAATATACAATGGAACATTATTCAGTCACAAAGGAGATAAAATCCTGTCAGTTCCAGCAACATGAATGTTACTGGAAGACATTATGTTGTGTGAAACAAGCCAGGGGCAGAAAGACTAATACTTCATGTTCTCACTCCTTTATAGAAACAAAAAATGTTGATGATACAGAAGAGTGCAAAAGAAAGTTCTCTAGAGGCTAGAAAGGGGACAATAGTAAGATGTTGACTAAATGGGCACCAAAGCACAGTAGGGAGACGACTAATTTCAAAATAATTACAGAATAGTTTGCAGGTTCCCAACACATAGAAATGATAATATTTCAGGAGATGGAAATGCTAGTTTCTCTGACTTGATCATTACAAAGTGTATACATACATTAATGAGTACAAATATGTCAGTGTTTAAAATATATTTTTATGAAGAAATATTTACCAACAGCTTGTACTGTAGAACTAGAGCCCAACAAAGATATCTGCATCAGATTCATAGATGAAATAGATTAGATTCTACAACAAAGAAACACCCCCCGCAATAAAAACAAATGTTTAAAATGATCTAGAGATAAAACACAAAAGAGCTACTTTTCCTGCTACATCAAAGAAGCAAGCTGCCAGAGCACTCCTGTGTGCTTGGAAAAGGTGTCCAAGCTTGAGATGAGACTACATCGGCAACCAGCACCTTCATCTCTACCTGTGAGATGCTGGCCATGAGATGTAAGCTACACTGGGACATGTGAGACCCACAGAAACTGAGAAAATCAACAGGTGTTGCTTTTAGCCACTACTTTTGTGCTAAATTGTTATGCAGCAAGAGAGCACTGAGTTTCTTAGCTTCTTGTGTCTTCCCCTCAGCAGTCCAGTAAGGCCTGCGGAACCCCTCTTAAAACACTGCAGTCAGAGGTTAATAGAAATAAAGGTGTCATTTCTGCTCTCTTCAAGCTGATTAATCCTCTGAATTCCACCTGTGAGCTTTAGGTTTAGAGCACATAGTGTACATAGTGTCAAAGATCCAAATGGGTGGATGTACTGTAACATTAGTGGATGAGAGGTATAGTAGATTATTTGTTTGATGTATAAAGGCCCTGGGTTCTATTCCCAGCAGCACCCATGTAAAAAAAACATGGATCTGGGCTATCCTTGAGGGTATAAGATTTATCCATGAAATTTAAATATTAAATAAAGAAAAAAATAAATGAGTAACATTGAAATGGCAAACGATTTTCAATAAGCTGACATAAACCTGATTTTGAGATGAGTAATTCAGGGAAGAAAATTATTGTGTTATATCAAAGAATCAACAAATGAGATCTCATATTATTGAAAAGTTTCTGCACTTCAAAGGAAATCACCAACAGAGTGAAAAGAAAACCAACAGAGTGGGAAAGAATTTTAGCCAGAAACCCCTCAGATGAAGGACTTATACCCAGAACATATAAAGAATTGAAAAACATCAAGCCCCCCAAATTCAAAGACCTTCTCCAAAAATGGGCATCTGAGATGAAAACACAGTTCTCAGAGAAAGATATACAAATGGCAAATAAATACATAAAGAAATGTTCACCATCACTGGTCATTCGAGAAATGCAAATTAAAACAACATTGAGATTCCACCTTACTCCAGAAAGAATAGCTGTCATCAAGAAATCAACTGATAACAAATGTTGGTGAGGCTGTGGGGAAAAAGGAACACTGCTCCACTGTTGGGAATGTAGACTGGTGCAACCACTATGGAAATCCATATGGAGAATTTGCAGAAAACTAGGATTGGAAGCCCCATTCAATCCAGCTATTCCCCTCCTGGGTATTTTCCTAGAAGAAGAGAAAAGTTCATATCACAGTGATACATGTGCACCCATGTTCATAGCTGCACAATTTGTCATAGCTAAATCCTGGAAACAACCAAGATGCCCATCAACTGCAGAGTGGAGGAAAAAGATGTGGCATTTTTATACAATGGAATATTACTCAGCTATAAAAAAGGATGATCTTGAGGCCTAAATAGATAAATGGAGACAACTTGAGACTATCCTCATTAGTGAAATAAATAAGAATCATATTTATAAATATCATATTGTGTCTCTAGTGTAAAAAGCAAATAAGATCTACAAGTGTAATAAAACCAAAATGTGTAATTGCTATTATAAAAAAGAGAGGAAAAGAAAGTGCTCTAAGGGATATAACAGCATGTATGTTTGAGTGTGTAAAATAGATGACCATATTGCTGAATCTTTGTTGGATCTTTGAGCAGAACTGTTTGTAGTCTGACTGTTTGAATGTTTACTATGTACCCTTTAACTTTGTAACTTGAACAACTACATCCAGGATGACAGAATGTAATTTATAAACTACTGATTTTTTAGTGGGGCTTTTTCTCATTCTCCTTTTTTCCTTTCTTTTTCTTTCTTTATTTTAGAATTCTGTATTGTTGCTACCTTTTGTTCTGTTTTTCTTTTTTTTCTTGTCTATAAATAAAATTTTTAAAATTTAAAAAAATTATTGTGTTAGCCATTTTGTATTCAAGTTTGATAAACTGATATACAATTTTATTCTTTTAATCACTGGACTAATGAAATTCAAATTTTATCTAAATAACAATTCACTCTAATTCCAATCACAGGTTGAACACATATTCAATTCACTTTCTGGCTGGATTTATTCAAACAGTTCTCACTAGAGTCTAAGTGAGGCCTGCAGCTGTCTGGGCATTTGCAGGTGATAACATGTCCAGTTTTAAATGAAAAATAGCAAATACTACAATTAGATCACAGTACAGAGTATTTAAGGCCAAACTACAAGGATTAATTTCATTTCCTAGCTCATTTGAAATAGAATCCCCCTAATAATCTGTAGATATGTGTGTTATTATGGCTTTGAATAGATAGAACTTTTACATTGTTCAAAATACAAAGTGATATAAGAAATCCACATAATAATGTCATTCTCAACTGTAGTACTACTTACTTTAACCCCTAAGACTGTGATACTTTAAGAAAATGCAAGAACATATGAATGTCTATATAAAGTATGCTACTCTTGTATAAGAAAGTGCTGAATCTTTGTTTGTTAAACAAATGGTGGTATATATACCGTTATCCGCTGTGTCATTTTCACTTGAACGTGATTTTGGGGATCTTTCTATTTCAGTTCGGTGAGAGTGCCCTTATTTTCTTTTTTTAACACATAAATATACCATAGTAGATTGTGGATTTCATCTGTTCTCTTTTGGTAAACTCAAGAATATTTCCAAGCTTTTTATTTGCTATATTATTAAACTTTTCTGCTTTTTATTTAGAAGTTTAATCAGTCTAGAATATTTGGTTGTAAATGACAGAAATTCGGCTTAGGTTGAATCTCAAAAATGAGTTTGTTAAAAAGAGAGTTGAGGGATGGGGATTTAGCTCAGTTGTTAGGACACTTACCTACATGTGTGAGACCTTGAGCTCCATCTCCAGCTCTGGAAATGAGAGAGCAAAAAAGAGAGACAGAGAGAGAGGGAGAAAAGAGAGAGACAGATAGAGAGACATCAGAAGGAACTAAAAGTCCCAGTGTAGCTCTGTGGGCCTCAGTGTCAGGAACTGGGGACTAGACATGTTTGATCTCTTAGGCTTCCCAGTGGGTCAGAGATCTTGACAAGTTTGCACCCATATGCTTGCATGGCAGGCCAGAGAGAAAAGATGATTGTTCTTCCACTGCTCAAACAGGAAAACCCTCAAGAATGACATTGGTTGGACTTGGGCTATATGAACATCCCCAGACTTGACCATGGTCAAGTGGATAGGTTACTTGATTTGTTCGATTCAGTATGTGTCCCATGTACTACCCTTTGAATCAAGGAGTAGGATCTACTACCTGGAGGAAGAGGACATGTGTAAAATCAGTAAGGCTGTACTAGTCACCACAGGCATGATTCTCCATTTGAATAACTCACTATCTCTTTAAAGAAAAAAGCCATTTCAGGGGCTGTCCACACTCTCTGATTTAAATTAATTTCGTGTATAGAAAACAACTAAAAGAAAAGCTGCTGAAGTATTATCCTGGTTACTTCTGAGCATAGGAATTTCAGGAAATTGAAATATGCAAAGAAAGAACATGTGAATTGAAAAATAATAAGAATCCATAATAATCCAGTGCCAAACAGAATAGTAGGTGCACTGGACTTGGGTGAGTTACCTAACCTCTTTGTACTTCTGCTGCCTACTTTGTAAAATACACACAATAATCATGACCTCTATATTTATGGAAATTAAGTGAGCTAATACTTAGCAAATACTTATAAGTATTCCAATATATGTTTATTAAATGTTCAATAAATGTTAGCTGTTATGACCATTACTGGCATGTATAATGATTTAAAATAAAAAATTCTTTCTTATTCAGGCTCTGTATTTCCACTCTTCTGGAATAATTACTGTTAACAGTTTGATGACTACCCATCTAACAACAGTTATGCAAATATACATGCAAAAATGTGTACATGCATATATTTGAAAAAGAAGTGGGATCATACAATTAATACTATTAAACAAATTGTTCTAATCACTTAGTAATAAGCCAAAGAATCATGGACATCCTTGTATATAAATGATACAGATCTGTTGTTTTTGATGAAACTCTGATTTGCCAATGTATGTTCTATACTTTAACCATTTCCTTATAAGTGACTTATAGCTTAGTCTCAAATATCTCATCATTAACAAATACTGCTTTGGTGATTTTGATCATATATGGTTGTATATATAGCACACACTTACATAGTTTGTTTATATGACATATTTGACATATTCCTAGAAATGCTGAGTCAATGGGTATACACATTTATATAACAGATACTTCCAATTTCCCTTCCAAAGAATTTGTACTGGTTTATCAGTACAAGAATGCCACTTTTCCTAGAGCTTGTGCACTGTGATATTACCAATCTTTAAACATTTTTCCTATTAGGCAATATGGTATCTACTAAGGCTGTATTAAAGCTGAGCATCTTTTCACATGTGTATCAATCACCTGCATTGCTGCGTCTGTGTATTCTTGCTCAAGACTTTTTTGGTGGTATTTTCTTTTTCATTTACACTAGATCTCATATTTCAAAGAAAGAGATAAATGCTTCATGTTCATTAAGTAAGCTTGTGATCCCTTCTTGATCAACCATACCAACAGAGGAATATTTACTAATCTAAATGAAAGAAAATTGTAAATATATATTTTTCTATGAGTTTCTTTTTTAGGTAAAGGGAAACAGAAAACAATTCTAATTGCTGAATTCTTGTTTTCTTGGCCTAGTTTGAAAATGACCCTCCTTTCATTCTCTGACCCTTCATGACTGGAAAGCACTCTTTGGCAATCTGAGAATCACCACGGACCTCTGACACATTTATCTCATTCTTTCAAATCTAAAATTTAAAATTTTCCCTCAATAGTTCCATAGTTTTCTTAAACAGCCATCTTGGGGTCCATCCAGAAGGAAGCAGAGGCCTGCACAGTTATTTGGTATTTTCAGGCCAGCCCATTCTGACCATTCAGACAGAGGCAGATGGATTTTTTTCATTCGGAATTCTTTCAGAATGACCTCATGATTGGGCTGCCCCAGTAGGCTCAGCATTGAAGAATAATGAGTTTTTGAACCATGAGGAGGTCATATTTTGAAACAGAAGTAAATAGTGCAGATTGTTGCAGTCCTGCCATCAAGGTCCTCTGAGCTGAGGTGGCCAGGAATGTCCCTGTGCTAGGAGCTGAGGACAGCAACTGCAGAATCCAGAGTGGCCTTGGCTAGCTTTTCTTAACAATCCCTGCTTCTGTTTTTCCTTTGCATGAAGAATATAGTAACTTTTGAGCTGCAGAGTGGCCAGCCCAACTTGGTTAACAGTATGGGTTCAGGAAAAGTTACTTCACTTTAATTTCTCCTATATGGTAGTTCAGGTGCTAGACAAAATGTTTCTGGCATTTTAAAAAATTTATTTAAAGAGAAAAAAACATGAAAAGGGTAGAAATAATACAGAATTTCAAAAAAAGATAAACAGGAAGAAATCACTAGTTGATAAATTACATATTGTTCTCTTAGAAATAGTTGTTCAAGTTACAAAATTAAAGCATACAAAGTAGAGATTCAAACAGTGAGAGTGTAAACAGCTATGCATGCATGAGTCTCTACATGTATTTCTATCCTTTCTGTATTAGAGGGAAAAACAAAACTTAGCAAGACAAAAGAAAATAAATTCCTATAAAAACATGAAATCAAAAAGTCATATAGAACCACAGGACAAGGTGATCTACAGTGGTTACTGTGTTGTCTCTTATTATCTTCAATAAAATTGTCTATATCATCAGACATAATTGAATATAGCAGTATAATTGAATATAGCAGTACATAACAATATTAGTAAAAATAAAACATTGTAGACAGTATAAAACTTCAAAGGCAGGTAATAATCAAACCAGAGTGTATATTCTAGTGAATTTTGTCATCTTCAATGTAGTTGCTGGTACTGTCATACTTGATACTATCAATCATAACAGCTTTGAATAAAATCTATCAATACAAAATAGCAATCTAACAAACCAGATTCGATTATGATCAGTCATGGTAAAACAGGGTAAGTTATACAGAACTTCAGATTAAATTAATAGGAAATTAAGGATGATTACCATACTATATACTGCTATTTTGGGGATAACTGTGCCTTCAAATCTAGTACAAGTAGACAAACTGGAACAGAATATAATCCATCTAAGCAGAGTAGTGTGAGTAATGTGGGTTTTAAATCCTGGTACACTATTAACAATATCCTCTGCCTTCTTTTTTTAGGCTATTCCTCCCCTTTCACTCCCACAGGGTGCTGCACATTTTGGGTCCCACCAACTTCCTCAGTTTTGAGATTGGGGGGGCAACATGCTTTTTACCTAAGTGGTTCCAAACCTTCTCACTCCTGAACTTGATCTCAAGGTGTATTCCTTTACCTACAAAAGCCTCTAGGTTTTCCTTCGATATAGCTAAGTAGTTCTCTACTGCACATAAGTATCCTGTCCTTCCAACCTATCTGCAGATGGTGGTTGAGTTGCTCCTATTTCTCTCTGGCTCCCTGTCACATAGAGCATTGTTTTCTCTTATTTGATTTTCAGTCTATAAACCCTCTCTCAGGTTTATTATAGTTCCTATACAGAGCATCTCCATGGACCCTACCTCCTGATCTACTCTGCCTTTTTTTGGGGGGGGGGCATATCAAGGCCATCTATATTAGAGACTATAGACAGCCTTCTCTGCCTCATTTCTGCTATGCTGTTTTTCTGCCTTTGTTTGTCTACTTTTCTCCTTCATTTTACTGCCTGCCCCATTCATTGAGGCCTTTCTGCCACTGTTCCTAAAATACTGGTATTTTTCTTTCTCTCTCTAGAATGTCCTTCAGTACTCTTTGTATGGTTGGACTAGTAGTCAGAAATTCCCCCAGTTCCTCTTTGTCATGGAAGCATCTTGTTTCTCCATTAATTTCATGTGACACTTTTGCAGGGTACATCAATCTGGGCTGAAGGTTATTTTCTTTCAGGGCATGGAATACTTCACTCCAAGCTCTTCTTGATCTGATGGTCTATGTGGAGAAGTCAGCCGTGATCCTGATGGGCTTACCTTTATAGGTAATGTGTTTCTTTTCTCTGACTGCTTTTAATATTCTGTTTTTATATTGAATTTCTGGTATCTTGATTATTATATGTCTGGGTGTAGCTCTGTTTTGGTTGTAGGTGGCTGGAGTTCGGTATGTCTCACATAACTGAATGTCATTTTCTTTTCCCATGCTTGGGAAATTTTCTTTAATTATTTCCCTGAATGGCCTTTGTAATTCACCTGTTTTTATTCCTGCTTCTTCTTTCATGTTTCTTATTCTTAAATTATAGATTCTCTTGTCATCTTCTAGCCTTTGAATTGTTACTGCCTGTTTCCTTGTTATTTTTCAGAGATCTTTCCTTTCATGATCACACATCGAAAACTTGTCTTCAAGTTTTGATAGTCTATCCTTAGTTTCTTTTAAGCAGTTTTGCCAGCTTTCAATGGAGCTTTTAATTTCCTGGTAATCTCTGAATCTGCTTCATGTATTCTAGATTTTCTTTATATTCTTATTGAATGTTTCTCTTTTTTGTTCTTCCCTTCTTCCATCTGTGTCTTCTTGAGAGGTGCTTAGCATTTCTTTTATTAATCTACTTATATCTTGCTTTACCTGATTTAATATTTCAGTTTTGAGCTCATCTACAAGGTCCCAAAGATATCTCTTAATGTCCATTGAAGCTGTGTCTGATGTTGCATGTTTGCTGCCCTCAGTCTCTTTTGTTTTTTCCTCTCCTGGATCAATGTTCTCAGGATTTGGGGCTGGGGGCTTTTTTGTGTTTCCTCTCTTGTCATGTTTTTGGTTTCTTCCATATAGGTGTATAGTGGAGGTCCCAACCCCTGTGCTTGTTAGTTATGGTTCTTCTGAAGCCTGCTGGCGAGGGATTTCTGCCCTCTCCTGTTTGCTCTTGTCACTGAGGTGTAAGCAGGGCTGAGTATGCTGACCCCTCCCCACCAGGCCAGCAAAACTTCAGGGGCCCTCACCAGGTTAGTGTGTGCTAGGTGTAGGGAATTGGTTTGGGATGGCTTATTGGGTTCCTGCCAGGGGTGTGACCCAGGCCAAGTAAATCCCGTGAATGTGCTGTGGGGAGGGAGCAACCAACTGAGGTCACTGTTGTTCCTAGTTCAGGCTCCTCCTGCCTGATTTCAACATGTTGCCCATTTGGTAGTGCCCTTCCCGTGGTGGGGGGGTCTCATTCCCAGCACTGACCATGGATTAATGAAGGTTCCTTCATTGGCTCCATTCTCCATTGGGTTCACCAACTCCTGACTTCAGCGTGGCTGTGGCTCCTGTGAGTTGTGGCAGGAATGAGTTCCGGTGGCTCTGCAGGTTGTGGTGGGTTTCAGCCAGTGTGAGTTTGGGCAGCTCGGCAGGTTGCAGCAAAAACACAGTGTCTGCTAATTTTAGCTGTTCCAATGGTAGCCCTGAGACTATGTGTTTGCTGAGCTTTTTTTGTTTTAATTTCTTCCTATGTCAAGAGGATCCATCTCCCTCTGTCTGGATCTTTCCAGGATGTTTTATTCTGGCATATGAGTTGTTTCTCTCCAGGAGGCTCTGTATTTTGTTGCTCACTGATTGGCCATCTTTAGCTCCTCCTCAATAGATGAATTTCTTGAATTACTCCGTTTCTGGCATTTTGATTCACTGTCTTGACTATTAAATTCAGACTGAGCATTTATGTAAACTTGGACCCACCAAGAAGCATTTTCTTTGACCGGAAGTAGTATAAGTGAAGAGTTATTTTAGGGCCCAAGTTTAGATTACCAAAATGTCAGACTTTCAAAGTCAACTTGTCTAACCCTCTCACTAAGTTTGACTGTCCCTTCTGGGCTCCCCACTCTGCCACCCAGCTCCCATCATGTGAGGAGGTATTCTTTCTTCAGTTTGAGTTTCTTTTCTCCAGTGAATGGGAGATCACTGTTACATGAGTGCCCAATTCATCATAAAATAGCTGTGACATTTAGAAGGATCTTTTCGTTAGTATTTTGTTCTCAGGCAATTTAAGCCACTAAATCAGTGAAAGACCGCAGGTTCCTCACAGAAGAAGCAGACCGCTATTACATATGGCAGACCTGTAAATATTAGAAGGTAATTCCCTTCCTCCTCTTTCTATAGCACCACTCACTGCTTGCCCTACTCCTGCTAGTCAGATTAACTACTGCAAGCTCTTGTGACTTTTCTCATATGGAAATCCCAGCTATTTTTCTAACCTAATCTCCTTTCTACGTTTCAGCTACCTGGCTTCCTTGTGTTTGCCAAATACGCAGAAAGCATTTTACTACTTACTTTCTGTTGCCACTGCTAGAAATACTCTACCTTTTTTTATTTTTTTCCTACCCCACATCACTCTGTGAAAGATGATTATGTATGCACTTATGTTTGTTTGTGTTTCTAGTTAAATTACATGTCATAAGGACAGGGACTAGCTCTCTTGTCTAGTATATAGTAGGTGCTCAGTTAAATAAATCAATAGAAGATGGTTTTTTGCCTAAGTGTGGTGGTGCACACCTGTAATTCCAGCAGTTGAGAGGCTGAAGCAGGAAAATGGCAAATTCCAACCCAGTCGAGGCAATTTAGACCTTGCTCAAAATTTCCAGAAAACTGTAAAAAGAACTTGGGATGTAGCTGAATATGAAGACCTTGAGTTCATTCCCTTAGTAGCACAAAAAATGGTTTTTATTCATTCCCCTCACCATCCTGGTCACTCTCTTAACTTCATCAATATCCCTTTCAAAGTGTAATGGTCAGAAGTAATAATAAAAATCCAGCTATGAATTGACCAAAGAAGAATAAAGTAGAACAACCAAACTCATTATCCAGTCAAAGAATACACGTATGTCATGTTGCAGGCAGTATGCTAGACACGAATTTATATGACAGTAGAAGAGCATGGCATGTCCCCATGTCCAGAGAACTCACTGTCTATTGTGTTCTAGGCATTATTTAGTAAGATAAATATGTAAGGTCACATTTGGTCTTTGGAGGCCATGCCACACTTCACACTGGAAAATTTATAGTTGATTAAAACTTGAAGTTTCTTTTTTCTTTTTTTTAACTTGAAGTTTCTTATTATGAGCATTTTTGGCTCTATAAAAGTCATGCATTTATTCTATTTCATTAGGTTGAGTTTCATCCATCATGCTATTAATTTATTTTGAGTTACCAATTCACTCAACCAAGATTTTTACTAGTTTCAGCTTTGCATCACATCCAAATCTAACAAGTGAAAGTCATCTTCTATATATGAAAGTCATCAATAAAAAAATCACCAGGACAAGGATAAGGACAGACTCATGTAGCATACTCCCAGAAGATTCCTTTCAGCTGAACACAAGTAGCACTGTTTATATGTGCCTTAATTCTCTCTGTATTTTCTGCCTAATATTTCCACACTTACCAATCTGGAAGCCCCATGAAAGGGTTTGAAATTAGCTAGATATACTCAGTACCTCTTGGACCCATATTGGGTCCCAAGACAATTGCTGGGCCCTGGAAGTTACCCCAAATTCTTTTACCATTTTACATTCCTGATGAAGATGACATGTGAAGAAATGTAGATTGCTATAGATGAATAAATGTAGATTTATATATGAGAAAAGAAGACATCCCCTAAAATAAGTCCTATGGTGCCTGTTGGAGCAAAACTTAAACATAAAAACTGGTCTTATTTTCAGAGAAATACTGCATGCACACCTCTGCTGCCCCTTATACTACTTTGGTTTTCTTCTTTGCAATTATCACCATTTGATGTTATTTCATTGATTACTGTTTGTCCCATCCTACTAGAAATAAAAGTTACACAGGGACAAGGATATTTCTCTGCCGATTTGTTTATCATTAAGACAGTGCTTGTCAGATGGTAGGTGTTTGACAAATGTGTGTTAAAAATCAGTGCTGCCTAGGGACTTCTTATAGAAGATCATTCCGTGAGATCTATATAGAATTTCTGCACCCTTTAGGTGACTTTAAAGGTCCTAACAACAAATAATACTGCCATGGGAATGGCAATTGGAAAGCATCTGGACGTCCCCACTCCAGCCTGGCATTTCTGTGAATCTACCCGTGAGACACGCAAGGGCAAGTTGAAGGTGTAATGCAGGGCAGTGCGTGAGGAACTGCAGGGCTCCCTGGAACAGAATGGAGCACACAGAAGACTAGGGCCCAAAGGGGATGCCTTATCCAAAAGGGGTACATGGTCTAGGAGAAGAGGCGAGGCCACACTACACATAACACTGAGATTCACTGCACCCTGCAGGTCAACACAGAGATGGACCCGAATCCTGTTATTTTTAAATGGGACAGATAATGTATGTTTCATTTATAGGCTACTGAATACACACACACACACACACACACATATACAGACAGAAGCAATAGACAATTGCAAGGGATAAATTAAACTATTAATATGGTTATCTCTGAATATAGCTATCTCTGAATATGGCTATCTCTGTAATTGTATTTTAGATTTTCAAAAATTCTTTGTGTTTCTTAGTTTGATTTTCTTTTAAAACAATGCTGTGTATTGCCCACCACCTCAGTTGTTTTATTTTTGTTTATGTATTGGTACTGGGCCAGGGCCTTCTCCCTGAGCTATATCCCCAGCCCTTTTATTACTTTTAATTTTTACTTTGATACATGGTCTCACTAAGTTGTTAAGTGTCCCAGGTGGAATGCAAATCTGTGATCCGCCGGCCTCAGCCTTCCAGAAAGCTGGAATTGTAGGCACATGCACCCTCACCTATCACATGTGTGTTCTCTTTGAAGTCCTTGGAAATCTTTGAAGGTGAGCATAGGTACTCTATGTGGGTGCTACAGATCACCTGACTAGAGAGCAATGTGGTAGTTGTGAGTGAAGATGGTCTCCCAGACCTAGAGGAAGTGACCAGATAGACACTTGACTCTGACCCTAATTCTGAGTGCTAGGGTTTGGTTTGAGAAGTTGAAATGATAAAAAACTGACAAGAGAAAGAGTGAGGGACCATAAGGACTTTAACCACCAGAAAGCTATGGCTGAGGAAAATCTGATGTGCAAGTTCATCACTGGAGATTGGACAAAGGAAGGAAATTCAAGGTGGGGAAGTACCTCGAAATGTTGCTACCACTGTGGCTACAAATAGTCCAGCGGAAGGCTCCCCAGCAAACCAGAAAATTCATCTACAGAAGTCTCAGAGAAACATAGATTTTAACATTTCTTTGGCTTTTTTTTATTAGTCTCTGTTATGCACAATAATTCCATTCATCTTGCAGAGCTGGTACACAGACAAGTGCGTCTTCATCATTTTTGCTCCCATTCCCCTCTGAGCTGTCCCTCGTCCTCCCCTCCCGAAATTCCCATTCCATCACCACAAAGTCTACCACCCTGTTTCTGGCCATCTATCTTTTCTTTTGTTCTCTCTCTCTCTCTCTCTCTCTCTCTCTCTCTCTCTCTCTCTCTCTCTCTTATTTTGGTGTCGGGAATCAAACTCATGATCTCGCATTTGCCAAGCAGGCACTTACACCATTGAGCTAAACCCCCTGGCCCCTCTTTTTTTTTTTTCTTTCTTATTTTATTTTGGTTGTTTTGTTTTTGAGACAGGGTTCACTATGTAGTCCAGACTGGCCTTGGAATTTCTATGGAGCCCAGGTCGACCTAGAACTCATGACAATCCTCCTACCTCAGCCTCTTGGGTTCTGGGAGACATGCACCACCATGTCTGCCTATTTTTCTTTTAAACATAATTTTTTAATGAGTGGAAAGAAGCTTATTTCCCACTGGGAGGTGACAATAACCAAAGAAGTATGTCAGTTGGTAAGAACTGATAAGAAGAAAATGAAAGCAGAATAAGGAGGCAGCATGTGAGCCACAGGAGTGTGTGTTTGTGTGTGTGTGTGTGTGTGTGTGTGTGTGTGCGCACGCGTGCACGCAGGCACACTTTGTGCTAAGGCACTAAGCAAGGCCACTCTGACTGAGGAGAAATTGGGAGAGAACTGAAGGAAGTGAGAGAGGAAGACTTGCTAGCATCTTGGCCCAGAGCATTCCAGGCAAAGTGTTCTACAATTGCAAAGGCTCTGATGTGGGAGCTCACTTGTCATCCTTAGGGAACAGCAAGGAAGAGAGCAGAGCATGCTAGGAACATGGTAGGACAAGAGCTCACAGTGGTGGGAGAGCAGAGTGGCATCTCATAGGACTATGAGGACAAGCTGGGATTTATCTCGCAGTGTGTCATCGCTGAGAGGTTTCTGAGTAGAGGAGTGGCATGCTTTGACTAATACAGTATCAGGGTCACTCCAGCTGCTGTGTGGAAGGGATAATATATGACAAGAATGTGAGCCCATTTCAGAGGCTGCTCCAGTAATACAGGGAAGAGATGCTGGTGACTTGGACCGAATTATGAAGTATGGTTGAAAATTCATGTGAATGTTTAATTTTTAAAAAAATGTATTACAGGCAGAGACACATTGCCATGCCGTCTTTTCCAAATACACACTTATCCTATCATTCTTACTATTTTCTCAAGCAGTTCTAGAAGTTCTCTTTCAGGAGTATCTTTAGCTGCACTATCATGGCCACCTCAAAGATCTGAATTCAAATGCTTACTTCTCATGGTCATTTAGACTTTGAAAATGAGCCAGAAGTCACACAATGCCAAATCAATCGCATGAATACAGTGTGTGAGGACAAACTGTAATATTTTGGGGAACCTGTAGTTCCATTGGATGGCATGGCGCAGCAACGTTCATGGTGTATTTTACCACATCTGGTGAAGACCCTCATGAAAGGACTTCCAGAACTGCTTCAGAACGTGACAAAAATGATGGGATAAGTGTGTTCAGAGGAAAAGAGAGTAATGGACAGTGAGGGAATGACAGTATGTTTTTTAGTGTAATAATTTCTAAAAAGAATTTAAAATTCACCATGTATGTTGATCAATTCTGGTATCAATGGTAGAGTTGGGAGGACATGGTTCATTTTGGGTCTGTGCTAAAGGTAGAGTCAGTAAGATTTCTGATGGAGTACATGTAATATGCTTAAAAAATCATTAAGGAAAGGTGTAGGATGTCTGGCCTGAGGAACTAGATGAATGGCAGTTTTATTTATTGAAATGGCAAGCATCAAGGAGGATCATGGCTTGATGGGGGGGGGGAATCTAGATTGATTTTTGGACACTGAGTTTAAGGGGTCTAAGAGGTGAGGGTGTCAATGAGAGGCCACATCCTGGGGTTCTGGGATTCACAGTATTTACTACCTGTTACTCACTTCTTTGAAATGCTAATTAGCAGTTGTTCCCAGCTTGCCAAGTGCTTTCATCCTTAAATCTTTAAAGGATTTTTACTAAATGAGGCAACCACCATTTTCCCAAGGAGCTGCAAACTATTTTCTACCCTCAGGTCAAATAAGCAGTGTTACCTGGAGTTTAGGTAAAGTCCAGCCAAAGACCTTATCTGACCCCCCATTCTCCCAGTGGTTAAGGTTTAGATTGCTATTCAATGCAAAACCCCTGGAATGAGAAACATTGGCAATGTCCGGCCTCAGGAATCCCAGGGTATACCATTACTCGACCTTTTCCAAGGTCAGACATGGATGTGAATGAGATTGTATTTGCACCAGGTCTGGAAAGAACCTGAAGAAGGTGTCTGGCTCCAGCCAGGAGAGAGCATGCTCCTTCATTTGGTCGCCCCACACCCGTGAAGGGGTAATTTCAAGTTAGCACCAGGCATGCAAGCTGTGTTTTACAAATTGCATGACCCTTTGGCTGGTGATTGGGCATCAAGAAAGCTGAAGCAGGCTCTGTGCCATGATGGGTAAAGCAAAATAGTTCATTCTGGGGTTTGTTGGAACCCAAGGCGTCTCCTGCCTTTTTTCAAGCAGGAACAATTAACTGCATTAGATTGGAAGTTGAACTTCAGTACCATCTAGCAGCCCCAGTTCAATATCACCAGAATGGTTTCAAGTCTTGTTGGCATTTGTCTCTTTGCAAGTTGTTAACATGTAAGTGTGTCATTACTTGTCCCTCCCTCTGCCAAGAATGCTTTCCTGATGTTCACCATTGAAATGAATTTTCCACTCTCCACACTCCCATAGCATTTCACGCACTCGTACCTCGGTGCCAGTGTTTCCCAGTGTTATCCTTATTAGCGTTATTTATGTGCGCTCGGTCTCCTCTTCCAGATCATGAACTCCTGGAGGGCTCCAACTGCGGTTTATTCATCTCTATTCCCCATGGACTGTGCGCAGGGTCCCGCACATCATAAGCACTCAATAACTGCTTGTTGAATTGAATTATTACTCGCTGCCACTGGCGTTGTGATTGGCGTTCATTCATTTAGCCCATTTGCCCTTTAAGAATCTCCTACCAAGACTTAAAAGTAAAGATGCACAAATACAAAGACATAGATGTTTAACTGTTGATGCTTTGGGACTGTTTTATTGAAAATGTGCCCAATGTAAAGAAATGTTTCCTTAGGTCTTGCCAGCCAGATGGAAAAGGTTATCAGTGGATTAAAAGGAGTGTTCTCAAACAGCATCAAGTGTCCTTTGCTGTGCCCAATGGGTGGAGAGCCTTGTGTGCTTGTAAAAGCTGGCTCAAAGGCTACTTGGATTCACTCTGACACATGTCATATTTTCAAGAGAGGTGTTGAAAGCAGAGTCAAACAAACAGCCCGTCAAAGTGCCGCTCAGCGCACTGGAATTGGCCTTTGCCTAAAGGCCTTAGTGAGTAAGGTTACCCCCAGGTCTTCCCCGGGAGCTACTTGAAAAGTTGAGAAGTGTATGGGGGTTCTCGTCACATAGCCGCATTCCCCCCATTCCACGCCATGTAGCTGGCCTCACAGACACTTTGTAGTGACTACATTCTAGCTGTCGGGTTGCATTTATCTTCAACTCATTGATGCTATCAGCTGAACAGAGCACATCGTTACTGGCTGACACATTTAGGAAACTCCACGCCATATACTGCACCAATTGTCCCCTGTGTGACTGAGAGAATTCAACATTTAAAGGTTGTCTGCAGTGCCCAAGGTGAGGGCCAAGGGGCAAGGCAGGGTGTACCTGGTCCTGTGCAGGTGGGAAGCAAGAAAGATGCCATCAGCCATGCTGGAAGGTGGGGTGCTGGGCGGTTGAGGTGGAAGAGTTGGAGAAGGGGTAGAATAGAGAGTGGTATTTTAAAAGCAATTACAGGAATCATGAACCATTTCCCTGTTCCATAAGAGCTCTGAGAGAGATGCTAAGAGAGCACGTATGAGAAGAATCAGACCCGATCTGAAGTGTCAAGGAAGGCGTTTGGAAGGCAATATTTCTGTTGTTTTTGTCTTTGTGATTTGCGGGGGGCAGTGCTGAGGACCAAACCTACAGTCTCACAGATGTACCTACCTAGCAAGTGCTCTTCCACTGAAACTTGACACCAACCAGGGGGTGCCTTTTAAAAATGTTACATGCCCAACCCTTTTTGGTTTTATTGTTATTTTGAAACAGAATCGCACAAAATTGCCCAGGCTGGACTTGAATTTGTGATCCTCCTGCCTCAGCTTTCTGGAGTGCTGGGATTACAGACACCACCCACCCCCAGCGGCAGGGAGGGAATACCTTTTCAACAAGATCCAAGTCTAAGTAGGAATTACTGAGGTAATGTGCATGTGTGCATGCTGGGGGGGGGGCAGTGCCTAGGGGCCAGTGGCAGCATTTCCAAAGGCAATGTTGTAGAAGGGATGGTGATACCTTGGGAGGTCCCCGAGAAGGCCGGTCTGCTTGCAGCATGGAAAACAGGCGAGGTGTTGGAGTTGTAGGAGATGAGTTTGGATTAGTGAGCCGCAGCTGGACTGTATAGGACTCACTTGGGAATGTCTTTATTTTGAGAAGTTGGAGGAGGAGAAACTGCTTGTGGAGAATGGGGACAAGCAGGCTGTAGCTGCAGAATGACAATTGGGGCATGCAGTGATGTGGTTGGTTGCCCCAGTGAGAGCTGCCATCTTTGTAGATGGGAGAACCAGCTGCTGGAAGTTATTAGAGCCCAGCAAACACCTCTGCTTTCCAGAAGGCACATTCTCACCTTGCCTCCTAGCCAGAATGCCAAAGGAAGAGGGGAGGAATGGGGTGCTATCTGCCCATCCAGACATTAGGTGGGCAGTGCCATCATTGATGAACCTCCCCCCTACCCAGATTCTTCTGAGGGTAGCCTCCATCTGCTCTATCTCAATAGCTTTCATGGTAATAGTCCCCTAATTGGGGATTGCGAGTGAAATCAGAAGGAAATCTGTGGCTCATTCACTGGAAACAGTGGCTTTCCTATCCTGCGGATAAGAGACAAAAATCAAAACTGATTCCCTGCTCTTCTCAAGGGAACAGTTTGTAATCGCCTAAAGCAATCAAGCAGCAAAATGAATTGCCTCTCCCACCCTACAGTCCTTAGGGAAAATACTCTGAAAAGCCGCCAAATTGTTATATTTGTATAATTAAATCTATTGCTTTGATCAATTTGATAAGGACAGTGTTCTTGGTTACCTCTGTGTTGGACTCCCTCTCCTGGGCCTGTGCTCATTCTAATGGATGTTTGCTCAGAAAACCGGAAGCTTGCCCATGTCTTATTTTCTTACCAGTGGAATTGTGTCCAGAAATTGGCATATGACAAGAATGGAATTGAAAGAAGTGATAGCAGTGCAGAGGGGAATAACCTCAAAAGAGTGTGTTTCTGAATGGCAGGCATCTCTGTAACCATTTCGCTGCTTAGGGAAGGGCTTACCATGTGCTTTTTGAAGAATCTGATGTTGACTTGGTAAACTAGATCCTCTGCTCCCCTAAGGTGTCTTTGCTGTGAGTTGGCAGTGATGGTCACAAATAAATGCACAATTGGCTAGGACCACCATCTGTTGCCAGAGGAAGTCTGCACAGTCTCCATTCTGCCAGCGAGGTACTCTGTGGAAATCAGACTGACAGTTTCTAGGTGACCCTCCCCCTCACAGGTTATGTCAAACACAGAACTGTCCTTCTGTATTTACCAGCCCCTCCTCCTTCTAGTCTTGCTTCTGACCCTCAGAAGATGCCAAAGGAAAAGAGAGTGCTGGTGCTCAGCAAGACTGCTGAATACTTTAGTACTTCATTTATCAAATGAGGATAAGAGAAGCAACCTCAGAAGATTGTTGTGAGGCTAAAAGTATTTTCAAGCACTGCCTCGGGCTAGGGGTGTAGCTCATTGGGAGAGCACTTGCCTAGCATGCAAGTGTGAAGCTCCAGCACTATAAAAGCAAACAAAACATTGCCTAAAGCACAGTAAGCAATGCTTGTATCTCCTTACAAGCAGCCACTGGACTGAATATGTAGTTTATGTCGACAGTGATAGAACATGATATGGAGTTTAGATGCACATATGAAATGCAACAAGGTAGAGAAAGAATATGGATTCAGATCACTACTTTGTCTCCTACTAGCTGTGTGGCCTGAGGCAGATTACCTGAATGCTCTGATCCTGCCTCTCCATTTGCAGCAAGGGAATGATAACGATTTACATAGTTAAGTTGGTGATTAAAAGCTGCAATGCACATGAGTGCTCCATAGTCCATTAGGGATATTCCTGTGGCCTACTACTTACATATTGGATGAATAAATAAATGCGAAGCTCATTTTCAATTCCTCATTAGGCATGGGGGAACCTCAAACAGGCTTCCATCTAATGTGTAAAATAAATAATATTCTAAATATTTGCAAGAGTGCCAGACTAATATCCTGCATTAAGTGCATTGTCAAAAGTTCATATGGTAGCTATGGGAAAATGTCATACAATAAATTCCAAAAACAGATATTAAACCTTGAAAATGTTCAGCTAACTCTGCTGCTTGGCAAGTCATTTCGCCTCCTTCTGCTTTACTTTTCTCATCTGTATGATGGCAAATTCTAGGATTTACCACATGGGATGGGTGGAAGGATTCAATGAAATGACATCGCTTCGCTCAGTTGCTTCCCTCTTAGCAGGTGCTCAATAAATGACAGTTGGCATTCATAGAAGAAAAGCAGGAAAGAAGTGCTTGTCCTTTCTAGCCCTGTGACTGCTATTATCTAACAGTAAATCCCTTTTATATTCAGAAGAAAAACCTAAGCTACTTTGAAGTATATTACTAGTCATCTGGATTCAACATTTGGAAGAACAACCATGTCTTTCTCCCAAATATATCTCATAGCTGGGGAAAAGACAACTTCCAAGCTACCTATGCTTGCAATCATAATGTCCTTCCATCTGTCATTTAAAAAAGTTCATGTTCCCCATTTCACAGAGGGAAATAGGCAAAAGGATTCCTCTGAAAAGAAATTAAAGGTAAGCAGTTGTGACCATCACTTCTGGCTTCCTTTGATCATGTCTTTATAAAGTAAAAAGTAGATTCTTACAGTATAATTTACAAAAACTTTGTGACAAATTTTTTCTGCCCCTGCCCTGTATCTGAAGTTGTAAATTTACTTAACCACTTTTCATTTTTATGTTGATCTTTTCTCTCCTTTGGTTTCTTGGAAGCTCTGGGGAGCACCCATTTCTCTGACTGATTCTCTCCTTGACAGAGGGATTGGATGATGAGATTCTGAAAGGGCCCTGCCAGCTCTAGCATTGTAAATTTCTAGGGATTTCTCAGGGATTCTCATGAATAATACAAGCAATGGTGTTTCCTTACGAAAACTCCTGTGAAAGAAGGTTCGGTCCACCTTCCCTTGTCTGATCCCATCGGATACTTGGAGAAATCACTGGGGATAATTAACATGTTCTGGATGAAGCATGCTTAGCTAATTGGGCTGCAATACAGAGTCGGTTAGCAAGCTGGCTGCATGCCAGGTAGCAGGTGTCTGCATAGAGTCAGCCCAGATTCTTTTTTCAAAGAACGGAGCAAGGTCTATGCATGTTTTGTTTTTGAGAAAGTTTGCCTAGATTCTGCCTCACTCCCACCCTCATTTGAAGATGCTGAGGAGGAAAAGTTTATTAGCACTAAAATAACGACGATTTCCTTTTTTTATTCTGCCTGTGGATTTCTTTTCACCATTTTTAGTTTGGATTTTAAGACACCACTGCATGCTTGTTTTTGTCTTTACTGCCTTCTTTTGATCCGAGGCTCCCATTGGGGTTACTTTACGAAGCTTACTTTGAGGACATTTGGACTGAGCCCTTTTTGT
Source organism: Hydrochoerus hydrochaeris (assembly GCA_004027455.1). NCBI lineage: Eukaryota > Metazoa > Chordata > Mammalia > Rodentia > Hydrochaeridae > Hydrochoerus > Hydrochoerus hydrochaeris. The sequence continues at coordinate 21,753 of PVLA01009102.1, forward strand.
CTGGAGGTGACATTTCTTTAAATATTCACTATTGTTTAATATTTTTGCATTTCTAAATCAGATTGCAATTTTTTACCTTTGGATTAACTTGAAGTTTAGCTCTTTAAACTACGTTGTATTTACTTATCTTCATCCAAATATAAATTTTCTATTCATCAGAAACCCCTCAAGCAAAGGTTAAGGACAGTCAGTGATGGGTACAGGGACATTTCAGCAGGGTTTCTGGACCCTGAGTGAGTGGGGAACAACATTCTCTACATACCACTGATAAACAAGCATCCCTGAATACGCATCTGAATCCCTGCCCCCGGGGGTCATTTGGATAAACACATGCTTGAGTCTTAAGCAGCAAGGGTTTCCCTGGCCTGAGCAAATTGGCCTAGAGAAACTTTCCCATGAGTTTCCGGAATGTTGCTGCAAATAATAGTGTCCCACTTGAGCTAGCATTATAAGCCGTCTAGGACTAGAGGGCAGAAAGTAGAAAACCACAAGAAGCAAGGCAGATTTTCTGCATCTCCCAGCATAGCTCTTCCCGGCTGAACAGCAGCAAGGATTTTTCAGCATTCTTTCTTTCCTGGGCGACTGAGCAAAGGTTGCTGGGCTATTTTGTAATTTATGTAAATTTAGAAAGGCTATTGGTGGAAATGATTTTTTTTCGGCTCTTGCCTAGTATGTTCTACCACTGAGCTACACCCCAGCCCATACACTATATTTATAGCAAGAAATCACAAGATTGCTTCCCACTCTTCTACCTCTGGCTCCTTAAGATCTTGCATAGGTCTGAACTACTCAGAAAACATTCAAGCTACAAGGAGCAATTTTCCTTCATACATAGAATTGTATCAATATGTTTGATATTGGGGATTACACTGGGCATATTTGTGAATGAATCTCTCCTTTATTAGCAGGATGGAAAATCTGTGACACGTGGGAAACATTGCAGCTCAACTCTCTCCCCCAGTAAGTAGCCCGGCAGACTGTCCATGGCCACAACTTTTCCCTGCTGCTTTTGGAGTCAGCCTCAAAATCCTTCCCCAAACCAGTGACTGGATAAATAAAAGCTGTATACGCATACAATAGAATACTAATCAGCCATAAATATTACTGACATATCAGCACATGTTGCAGTATGGAGGACCCTTGAAAACATCATGTAGAGGGCAAGAGGATAGTCACAGAAGTTGACTATTATATTTCCATTTATGTGAAATGTCTAGAATTGGTAAATCTTTATTTGTTTGTTTGTTTACAGTACTGGGTATTGAACCTAAGCCCTTATACATGCTAGGCAAGGGCTCTGTTGTCAGGCTACACAGCCAGCTTGCAAAAATAGATAAATAAGGAGACCAAAAGGGCATTGTTGGTCACCAGGTGCTAGAGAGAGGAGGGAATGTGAAGTGTCCTCTTGATGGCACAGAGGGTTCTTTTGGGTGTGATGAAAATTTTCTGGAATTAGACTGTCATAACATAGCTATAACTCTGCGACTGTCAAACTCATCCAATCATATACTCTAGAAGGGTGACTTTTATGGTGCATGAATCATATATCTCAATAGAAGCAAAAGAAGACCAAAAGAACCCTTCTTAGCACACAGTCCAGGAAACCACTACCACTAGAAATAACATGTGTCATAAAATCTGAAGTTTTTCTCTTTGGCTATTTTTTTTCCACTACAGGGGATTGAACCCAAGGCCTTTGCACTGAGTTGTACCATCAGCCCATTATATATACTTTTTATTTTGAGGAAAGGCCTTGCTAAGTTGTCCAGGCTGGACTTTAACATGCCATCTTTCTGCCTCAGCCTCCCAGAGTTCTGGGATTACAGAAGTACATCACCATATCCTGTGATCCCCTCCAGGTGTGCACTACTCAATTATAGGTTTTGGGCCTTTGCTTCTACTTTACCGAAGTCCTGTTCCCCTAATACAAATGGGATATCCTTGATGAAGCTTCCATGTCCTCCTTCACCCCAGAATGACTACTGTGTCGCCCATCTATACTCCAGCTACATGGTGTACATTTGTCCAGCACGGTCTATATCATACTGTATTTTACCGTCAACCTATTTCTCAGAAGTTCCTTCTTGACTGCTGTCTTTACCTCTGTACCTGCTGCCCCTCCACAGAGCTTAGCTCATCCAGAAGAGTCTTCCTCAGAAAAGTGCTCAAATATTGCTCTCATGATTGCTAGATTACTAGGAGACAGATCCCCAATTAACTATAGAAACATACGCTCCAAATTAGACACTTAGGTGGGTTCTGTGGAAGAAATATGGGGAAAGCTATATGTGTGGTGCTGAAGGTGACTTTTAGCATACCAGGTAGAGAAAATGACAAGCACTGGGACAGGCATGTCAAAGTGCATGAAATGTCCTAGGACTCCAAAAATAGGCTGGTTATGGCTGGCAACTGGAGAGAGAGGTTGGGGCAGAGCATGATAAGCTTTTGTCGCTGTATAAAAGAGTTTAGACCTCTTTCTGTGGCTCTGGGGTGGTCCTCAGAGATTTTTTTTTAAATTAAGTGACATAATCAAATGTAAAGTTTAGCTCCAGTAAAAAGAAACTAAGGGACCAAAGAGGAAACCAAACATGTCACTATTTCAATAGTCTAAGAGAAAGATGATCAAAATTAAAAGAAGCATAAGCTGCTAAGATTCAAACTGCCTATTGCAGGTAACATTTAGGTGCTGGGCACCTCAGTACCACAATAGTAAACAACTAAATTCTACAACATCTCTACAGCTTGGAAGAAAACTCCAAATTCCAGGTGAGAATATAGCTGCTGACACATAGATTGCATCCCTACAAGACTCTGAGAGTCTTCTGAGAGAAGAGTCTTCTTCTGAGAGAAGAGCCCAGTTATCCCATACCACACTCTAACTTACAGTACTGTGACCTAATATATGTATATTATTTTAAGCCACTAAAGTATGGTAATTTGTTACCCCAAAAACCAATGCAGGAATATTGACTACTCATTATTAAATACAGTACTTACTATTTGTGATAAAATATTTCAGGAAATTAGGAATAGAAGGAAACTTCTTGAATTAAATAAAATGGCTTCTACACAAAAATCTTACAGTGAATAGATATTTTATACTGATAAAATATTGTTACTTCTTTAACAATGGGGAAATCATGAATATGTGTTATTATCACTTCTAGTCTACATTTTGCATGAATTTCTAGGAAATACAATATGGCAAGAAAAGTTAATAAAAGACTTACAAATTGGAAATGAAGAAATAAAACTTTCTTTATTTGCAAATAGCATGGTTGTGAGTGTAGACACTCCTCAAGAGTCTCCAAAATAGGTATCAGAACAATTAAGTGAAATTCATAAGTTTGTTGGATGCAAGGTGAATAAGCAACAATCTATTATATTTTTATATACTAGTAACAAATAATTTAAAAGCAGTTTTAAAGTGCTATCATGTACCATAGACCAAAATATAAAATAGCTTAAAGAATAAATTTAACAAAGAATGACTGAATGTCTAGGAGTGAACTACATAATATTAATGGAAGAAAAAAATTAAGTCTAAATAAGAAAGAGCCCCTACAGAAAAGCCCCTCCACTTTCCCTGCAATGACACATTGAATCAAGAATAGATTCTCACTAGGCATCAAGGCTGCAAGTGGTTAGATCTTGGACTTCACAACCTCCAGAGCTGACCTTGCCACGCCCTCATCTGAAATCTTTGATATGAGTAAAATGGAAGGGGAGGAGATGCTAGACTTTATTCTCTCATACATAAAATAGAAATTAGACAGATGTCTATGAAATAAAAATAGTCCAGGGAGGCCTCAAGTGACCAAGAAGGCACCTATGGGGACACAATGGAACAAAATATAGAAAACAATCATACAAGCATGATCCCTAGATCGACGTACCTAAGAAAGAAGACTGGTGAAGCTATTGGTATTAGTCATGTGGTTGCTGCCAGTGAAGCCAGTTCCCAGTGGCCAACTCTGCAGGGAATCCTTTCAGGCTTTACCTTAGGACCTTAACAGTCCCTTCAGCATCATGCACTCCCCAGTGGAGGTACCCTCAGTTTTTATCAATTTGGACTCCAGTTGACTATTCCATGAACATCATGGATAGAAGCTACTGCTGCATCCTGTCCCAAGAAGGAATTACTGTAGCCTTTCCTAGAACCAGGGCTTCTACTCCACCACTCCACACATGCTTCCAGACCTAGAAACCACAAGAACCCTGTGGCCCAGCTCAGACAGTGGAGCCATAGCCACTGCAGGCTAGCCTGCACCCAGGAGTCCAGAGCCACTGTCACAATGAGTAACCACAATGCACAAGCATGTCGTGCCCCAGTCTTGGAGCATACACTTACTCTAGACCTGGCTCCATGGCTGCTCTATAAGCACCCACACCCTGATCACTGGAGTCAGCACTGCAGCACACACGAGAGTGCCCACAACCCAGACCCCTGAGAAACTATATGCTCTGTACATGCTAGCACTTTGGACCCTGCCTTCCTGCAAACATCTTTGCTTCCCATGCATTAATAGTCCTGCAGTGGGATCCCCTGTGCCCAGGCACCACTGCCACCAGGTTCCAGAGAAGTGGTACCTCCACATCTGGCCATGCTCAAGACTGGCTCTGTAGCTACTACACTAGTGCTACACATCAAATATGAGTACCACCATTTCTACAATCATGCTCAAGTCAAACCTGGTGCCTAGAGGGATCCCCTCAATCATGACTTCCCCTGTGAGTCCTCAGCTGCTTAACACTGAAGCCCCTAACCATCCTAGAGTTTCTGCAGACATCCTCAGCCTCGACCATTCTGTGGTCTTCACTAGCAGTGACCTCAGAAAACAGAAAGAACTGTAATGGAGACCAGGGCGGCTGTTTCCTCACTAGAGCCAAAACGGTTGCACCCTCAACTGGTGCCTCACACTATCATAGGTAAAGATTTTTCCCCAACAAAAGCAGCCCATAAAGTCTAACAAAGGTGACATAAAGTCTGACAAAGTCCATAAGGTCTGACAAAGGTTCCATCAAACCCACAAACATCAGTGCAAAGCCACAAGAAACACAAAAACAATGGCTGAGGATTTAGCTCAGCAGCATGAGCACCTGCCTGGCAAGCATGAGGTTATGAGTTTGATCCCCAGTACCAAAAATAAGTAAGTAAATAAATAAATAAATAAAATTTAAAAGTAAAAACAAAGAAACACAAAAAAGCAAGGGAGCATGACACTCCAAAGGAGCACAATAACTCTTTTCAGTAACTGACAGCAGAGAAATAGATATTTATGCATTCCTTGACAAATGGTTGAAAACAGTTGTCTTAGGGTAGCCCAGTAGGCACCTCTGTACCTGCTTACAAAGGAACACTGATAGCCAAACCCAGTGAAAGCAGGAAAACAATATATGAACAAAATGAGATGAACAAATGATAAATGCAGTAGCAAATGTCAACAAGAGCTTTGATTAAACAGAAGGTAGAATCTGTGAACTCAAAGACAGATCATCAGAAATTACACCTGTTAGGGAAATGAAAGAACAGGAAACAATAAAGACAGCCTATTGGATTTAGGGGCACTGTCAGAAATTGTGTCTAGACATATACCTCATTGCAATAAAGGCGACATGTGACCAGCTCACAGTTAAGGTCATATTCAGCTGTAGTCAGCATGAAGACAAGGATGTCTACTCTCATCATTTCTGGTCAACATTGTACTAGATGTCCTGTCCAGAGCAATTAGACAAGAAAACAAAATGAAAGCCATTCAAATCTAAAAGGAAGACATAAAGTTGTCTCTGCTTCAGGTGGCAGGCTCTTACACATTGAAAACCCTGAAGGTTTTACTAAGAAAATGTTGAAACTAGTAAATCCAAGAAAGTTGTAAGATACTAAAATCAACATACAAGTATCTATCCACTATCAATGAGATATCAAAAACAGATTTATGAAAAAATTCTACTTACAACAGCATACAACTTAATACACGAATATAATTAAACAAAGAATGGAAAGATCTGTACTTTGAAAATATATGACATTGATGAAGAAATTGAAAAAGACACAAATAAGTAGAAAGACATTCTGTGTTCATGGGTTGGAAGAATTAATATTGTTAAAATGCACATAGTACCCAACATGATCTACAGATTCACTATCATTTCTATCAAAATCTGGATGGCACTTTTCACAGAAATATTACAAAATCCAAAAACTCTTATGGAACCATGAAAGAACTTACTTAAACAAAGCAATCCTGAGAAAGAATAACAAATCTAGATGCAATATATAAGCTGACTGTATTATAAAATAATAATAATAATAATCCAAATAGCATGGTACTGGCATAAAAATGAATAAACAGCCCAATGAAGACTACATATATTTGATCAACTAATTTTTCACAAAGTCACCAAGAATATGCAACAGAAAAAAAGTTCCTTCAACAAATGATGTTGAAAATGCTAAATACCTACATAAGAATGAAATTGAAGCTTTGTCTCACACCAGCCTCCCAAATCACCTCACAATCATTTAAAGATCTAGTCTTAAGACTTGAAATCATGAAACTTTTAGAAGAAAACATAATTAGCAATGATTTTTTTTAGATTTGACAGACAACAAAAACAAAAATAAAAAAGTGGGACTACCTCAAACTAAAATTGTTCTATGTTGCAAAGAAAGAAATACACAAAACAAAAAAAGTGAGCTATGGAATGAGAGATAATATCCCATACTATAATCTGATGAACTGATACACAAAATATATAAGAAACTGTACAACTAATAGTAAAACAAACCAAAATAAATAACTCACTTTAAAAGGGGCAAAGGACCTGGTGACATTTTTCCAAAGAAGACATGCAAATGAAGATAGACATGTGAACAGACATGGTCAACATTACTGATCATTACAGGAAGCCAATCAGAAAACCAAAAGCATACACTGTCTCATACCTGTTAGGATTCCTCTTACCAAAATAGTCCAACAAGTGCTGAGGATGTAGAGGAAAGGGAAGTCTTAAACACTGTTGATAGGAATACAGACTGGTATAGCCCTTATAGAAGGTTGTATGGAGTTTTCTCCAAAAATTAAAACAGAACTTCTGTATAATCCAACAACCTTATTTCTGGGAATATATCCAAAATAAATGAAATAAGTGTGCCAAAAAAGGTATCTGCAAGCCAGTATATAAATATGATATCTGGCTGGGTGTGGTGGCTCACCCAGCACTCGGGAGGCTATGTAATCCCAGCACTCGGGAGGCTGAGGCAGGAGGATTGTTGCAAGTTCGAGACCAGCCTGGGCTACAAAGTGAGTTCAAGGTCTGGCCCAACTGCATAGAGACCCTGTCTCAGAAAAAGACAAAAAAAAGAATCCTAAAAATGATATCTATACTTCTGTGTAGAGTTCAGTATTAGTCACAGTAGCTAAGCTATAGTAACAACCTAGGTGTCTGTTATCATGAATGAATAAGGAAAATGTTTCACACATGTGTACACACAAACACACACACACATGCTGTAATATTATTCAGCCTTTTAAAAGAAATATTACCATTTGAAGCAGCATAAATAAACCTGGATGATACTCAAATAAGTGAATTAAGTCTGACACAGAAAAAAAAACATACTGTATGTTATTGCTTATGTATGGAATTTTTAAAATTCAAATAGAATAGTCTAGTGTATTAGAATAGAATAGTGGTTATCAGAGACTGAGAAAGGGGGAAAGAGGAGATGTCGGCCAGTGGGTATAAACTTTTCTTTATAACATGAATAAATTCTGGCAGGCATGGTGGTGCACACCTGTAATTTCAAGAGTCTAGAGGCCAAAGCAGGAAGATTATAGTTTCAAGTCCAGCCCACAATTCAGCAACTTAGCAAGACCCTGTCCCAAAATAAAAAAAAAATGTTTTAAAATGTATGGCTGGGGATGTAGCTCAATGCTAAGACCCTGGGTTCAGTTCCCAATTCCACACATAAAAGAATAAATTCTGGAGAAATAGTGTTTGGTATACTTGAAATTTGATAAGAGACTAGATATCAAGTATCTGTTTCTGCAACTAAAAGGGAACTAAGCGAGGTGATGGATGCACTGATTAGCTTGTGGTCAGCATTTCACAATACATAGTACACACCTTAAGTTTGTCAATCATATTTCATTAAGTCTAGAAAAAATCTAAATCAATGGTGAGCTAGGCCACAGTCTTGATTTGGAACACTTATTCAAAAATTGATTTACATAGTCAATGCCATCCCATTTAAAGCCACTATAGTTACACCTTTTTTTTTCTTACTGAGACATATTTGTACATCTTTATGGGACTCCTTAATGTAATTTAACACAGGTTTGCAACATATAATAACTGAGTCAGGATAATAACCACTTTTACCTCTTTAAACATTTTTCTGTGTAGAAATTAATGAGCCGACTCACAACTTTACTATAAATGCAAAGAGATATCAAGTAGCCAACAGCAATTGTTTAAAAAGAACTATTTCAGGAGGCTTTCATTACTTCATTTCAAGACTTATTACACAGGTGAACTAATCAAGATCAAGAGTGGTTGATCCTCACTAAGGTGGACTAACAATTAATACAAGAAAATGAGAAACAAAAAACAAACCATAGACACTGGGTCAATTGAAAACTCCATTCCAATTCAATGGGAAGGAAAATCTTTTAAATAAATGGTGCTAGCATGGCTGGACAAATCCCTTGCAAAGATGAACCTTGACTCTTGCTTTCCAGCATGCACACATATTAATAGGACTGATCATAGGAGCTGGGCATAGTGGTACCTGCCTGTCATCCCAGCTCTCAGGAGGCTGAAGCAGGAGGATCACTGCAAGTTCCAGGCCAGGATGACCTGCATAGGGAGACCCTGTCTCAAAACAAACAAACAAACAAACAAGATTGTATATATAGGCTGAAAAGTATAAGCAAAAACTAAAAAGATTCTGGAAAAACAGGGTGGTATCTTCACAACCTTAAGGTAGACAAAGATTTCTAGGAGAGGGAAGAAAAAGAATTAACCATAAAAGAAAAATTGTCATTTTGAAAAAATTAATTTTTTTCTTAGTACTAAGGGTTGAACTCAGAATATTTACACTAAACTACATCCTTGTTTTTTGTTTGTTTGTTTGTTTGTTTTGGACAGAATCTCACTAAATTACCCATGCTGCACTCAAACCTGAAATCTCGTTTCAGTTTCAAAAAATTCTGGGATTACAGGGCTGCACCACCACGCCACACACATCAAAATTTGTATTCAAGGCATGATTCAGAGAATGAAAAGCCATACACTGAGAAAAATGTTCACAATACTTGTCTTGCAAAAAACTTTTAGCAAAAATGTATAATACATTTTTCTACAAACTGATCATAATGATAACACAAGGGCCAGTGTGGTAGCGTGTGCTCATAGTCCCAGCTACCCAGGAGGCTGAGTCAGGAGGATTGCTTGAGCCTGGGTATTTAAGGCCAGCCTAGGCAATATAGCAAGACATAAAACTGACGCAATTGAATTGTAAAAGAGATAAAACAACCCAATCAAAGGCTTGATTAGTGACTTCACAAAAGAAGATAAAGAAAAGGACAGTCAGAAGACACAAAATTCCAGGGTTCAGTAGTGTTAGTTATTAGGCAACCTGATCCATTTGAATGTGCATCTAGCTGTTATTCTGTGATACATGTAGCCATGGTACACTGCATGGCCCATGGAGAGATTGTGGCAGGCACAGATGTGACAGAGCCCTTAGAGCTTAAGGCAGGCTAGACTTGTGAGTCTCTCCTGGGTTTTCTTACAGAGCATTATGGACAGGGTCCAACCCCCATCAACGATTATCTCAATTTCTGTGATGCTCTCCTATCTGCTCTCTTGCTTCTATATAATTAATTTGCAACACAGTTACCAAAACGTTTTTTTCTAAAATCTAAGTCACATCATGTCCTCCCTCTGCCCCAAACTGTGTAATCACTCCTACCTCATTCACCGTGGAAAGCTTGAATATAAATGGCCTGGGAAACCCCACGTGACCAGTACCCACACACACATACACACCTCTCTGATGTCATTTCCTACTTCTCCTGCCCTTGAACACTTAACCCTGCCCTCCACATCACCTCCCTAACGTCTCACTTATACTCCTGTCTCAGAGCCTTCGAATCTGCTCTCCCTGCGGTCTGACATTTTCTTTTCCTGAATCACCCATGACTTCTTCTTTTCCTTCAGGTCTGTCTGCTCAGGTGTGAATTTCTTGGTGAGATATTGCCTGATCACCTAACTTAAAAATTGCAACTCCTCCTCTTTGTTCAAACTCCGCATCCCGTCCTCCAATTTTATATTTTCTTTATAGAACTTATTATTGTCACGGATTTATTGGTTGCCCATCTCCTCCCAACTAAACCAGAAGATCTGTGAGGAGGGTGGAGGCTCTCTGGCTTGGTGATAGTTTTATCTCAGGCCCTAACACGGTGCTGGTGTATAGTAAGCACCCAATAAATATATATTTAGTCAATGAATGGGTTCAGTATAAATGAATGAATTAAACTGAAACTTTCTGAGTGTTTACTACTTGTTTGAAGCAGAGCTTGGCACTATTTGCAAGAGATGTGGAGTAGGTGGCTTTCTCTCAAACAAAGGATAGTTAAGTGAGAAAGGATACTACAGAGATCTAGGGTAAGAAATACCTGACATATTCTTGTTTCTGGGCTAGGCTGGGTGAGACCAGGATATCCTGCCTCCATCACTGCCTTCAATTGTATGTGCTTTTCTTTCTGCCAATCATCTCTGGATGGATATCTCAATCTGTTGATGTTTCTTCACGTGTGCTGCCTTTGAACATCTTTACATGAAAAACATAAAAATAACTGCGGATGGTGGCACATGTCTGGAAATCCAAGACTTCTGCAGGGGGCAAGAGGATCACAAGTTTGCATTTCTTCTGGGCAACTTACCAAGACTCTGTCTCAAGAGAATGGAAAGGGCTGGGGATGTAACTCAGTGTAAAGGTTCTGAGTTGAATCCCTGGTACAAGAAAGACACAGAGAGAATGAAAGTGAGAGCAAGAGTGACAGAATAAAGAAGAAGTAATATTTGAACAAAAAGAGTAATTATGTATTGTTTATGTAACTACATTTTGCGTGGAAATGGCCTCACAGTATTGCCAGCAAAGTGATGCTGCTGCTGCTATATCTGTGCAGTCAGCCAAGCACGGGTGACTCCTTGCACACTCAATGTCTCACACCTCAGTTTGGCAAAAATTACATATTAATTGTAATAAAAATCTAAAGAGCATTAATAACAATAGGATGTGAACATTTAACATTTGCTTAAGATATACAAAATTCCAAAGGTGTACTTACTGGTGTATGGCCTGAAATGCGTGGCCAGAAGGACTACCTTTAACAAGGATCTCTTGGAGGATTCAGAATTATGACTCAAGGAACTGCAAATACATGTGGATGTTAAGACTGAGGCTACTTAAGGTATTACACCATGCCTGGAACCTTGTGGATGATTTAGAAATTGACTAGAATTTAACTGGGGTGTTGGCACCTTGAAGCCAATTTGCAATGACTAGGGCATTATTCAACAAAAGATAGCAGAGGGCTCTAGGATGCATTTACTTACTGTGCAGTGGTTCAATTTATAATCATTTATTAAGAGCTACTATGCATCGGGCACTGTTTTACGTATTGGAAAATACAGTGAAGGGAAAATCTCCATAAATATCCCTGCCCTACTGGGGCTTACATTCGAGTGTAAGTAGATAATAAACAAATACAGGTTGAGTATCCCTAACCCAAAGTGCAGGAGACCAAATGTGCTTCAGACTATTTTCCATTTTGGAACATTTGCATATATACAATGAGATATCTTGAGATTGGACCTAAGTCTGAGCATGACATTTACATATGTTTGATACACACTTTATATACATCTCCTGAATGTGATTTTCTACAATTCTCTTAGCATGCAGCATTTTGAATTGTAACCCACCACATGTAGTTGAGTGTGGGTTTTCCCACTGTTGGCGTCATGTTGGAACTCAGAAAGTTTCCGATTTTGGAACATTTTGGAATGCAAATTTCTGTACTGGGAATGTTCAATCTGTAAATCAAATTTATAATACAGACAGTCTTCAAGTTATGACATTTTTCTTTGAGACAGGGAGTCACTGTGTAGTTCAAGCTGGCCTGGATTTCACTATGTATTCCAGGCTGGCCTCAAACACAGTGAGCCTCCTGCTTCAGCCTCCAGAATGCTGGGATTCCAGGCATGTGCCACCCTCCCTGGCAATTCAGCTTTACAATGTTCAAGAGTAGACTGTATTCAATGGAAACTGTACCTCAAATTTAGAATGCTGCTCTTTTCCTGGGCTAGTGATATGCACCACAATGCTCTTGTGATAGCTGGTGGCAGTGGTGGTGGTGGTAGCAGCAGTAGCAGTAGCAGCAAGCCAAGCTACAGCTCCCAGTCAGCCCTGTCTTTACAAGAGTAAACAAATGCATATGTCACAGTATATTGCTTTGCCAGCATTTTGGGGTATTGTGTTTTGTGTTTTCATACCTCACATCTGTAGAATACCCATCTGTGTATCCACATAAGATACTCAACACTGTTATAAATAGGCTTCGTTCTCGATTATTTTTGCACAAATCTAAGTGTCTGTGCACACTTAAGTTAGTCTAACGTGGCTATATTTGACAGTTTAGAGGTATTAATATCCTCTGCCTATGCAAGAGGAGGACAAGGACATTTTGTGAGTGCTACATCTGCCTAGGGGGCCAGGGGTGGCTTGCATACAATGTAAGGAAAGAAAACAGGCTTGTTGTCCCCCACTTGTTGCTCTGGATGCTTTTGCTGTCTGCTGCCTTGAAGTGTTGCCCCTGTGCCATGGCACCCTGCCTTGGAGCCAGCTGGTTATGAACTAAAAGCTCCACAAACAGTGAGCTAAATAAACCTTTTCTTCCTTCATTTTGGGTGTGGGGTATTTTGTTCCAGCAATGAGAGAAAAGTAACTCAGACAACTATTCAAAATATTTAAATTTTTAAAGCATATTAATGTTAAAAAAAAAGATAGTGTTGGGCCAAGGACATACCTCAGTGGCAAAAGCACCTGCATGGCAAGTGCAAGGTTGTGAGTTCGATCCCCCATACAAAAAAAATACTGGCATGAATCCCTCTCACAATATTTCTTTTTACTTTGAACACACATTCCATCATTCTTGCCACTTTTTGAAGCATTTCTTGAAGTCCTCTTTTGTGAGTGTCTTTAGTTATGCTGTTGTGGCTGCCTCACTGTTCTGAATCAATTAAAAATAGTTTCCTTTTCTGGTCATTTTGACTTAGAGGAAGAGCCAGAAATCATAAAGTGCCAGATCTGGTTAATGAGGCAGATGAGGGAACACTGACATTTTTATAGGCCTGCCTTTCCATTGGATGGCGCACAATGACAGCATTAATCATATTTATGATTGTGCCTTGTAAGACACCCATGAAAGAGGATTTGCAGAACTTCTCCAGAAAGTAGCAAAAATGATGGATAGTGTGTTGGAAGCGAAGAGTATTTTGAGGGGGATGAATGGCCAATGTATCCTGATACATTTTTTTTTTATTTAAAGAGAAAAAAAACAGGAAAAAGGTATAAATATTACAGAATTTCAAGAAAAGAAGATAAACAGTAAGAAATCACTAGTTGATAAATTACATATTGTTCTTTTAGAAATAGTTATTCAAGTTACAGAATTAAAGCACACAAAGTGGACACTCAAGCAGTGAGAGTGCAAACAGATCTGTTCAACAGTCCAACAGGAACCTAGAAATATGGTCATCAATCCCACACACCTAAACATACATGCAGCTATATCTTTTATAGCGCCTCCTATTTCCTCTCTTTTTACAATAGCAATCATACATTTTTAAAATTTTATTTAAAGAGAAAAAAAACAGAAAAAAGGGTAGCAACAATACAGAATTCTAACAGAAAGAAAGAAAAAGGAGAATGAGAAAAAGCCCCACTAAGAAATCAGTCTGATACTTTTTTGATATAAACATTCACCATACATTTTGATCACCTCTTATATTTTCAAACGGATGATGGGTTTTGAGGAATGTGACCCATCACAAGCCAAGGAGCATCTGTGCTTTAGATAGTGATACATACTTACTTCAGAAGAAAATAAACAGGGAGGGGAGATAGTGTGATAAGGTGAGCCTCACTGAGCAAAAGGCATTTGTTCAGGGACCTATAAAGAGATCATGGAACAAGGCACAATACCTCTGGGAGAAAAGTATTACAGTTAGGAGAAACAAGTGCTAAGGTCCTGAGGGAGGGGTACATTTACTGTTTTGGAGGAGGCAGATGTGCCCAGAATTCAGTGGAGAGTAGTACGAGAGAAGAGGGGTAACAGGAGGCCAATCAGTAGGACTTTGTAGGACTTTGGCTTTTACTCTGAATGAAAAGAGAAGTCATTGAAGGGTTTGAGCAGCAGAATAACAATCTGGCTCATATTTTCATAGGGTCAATGTGGCTGTTTCTTAGAGCAGATTAGGGTAGCAGCAGCATTAGAAATTAGGAGACCAGTTGCAGAGCAATCACCATAATTCATATAAAACATATCGGACACTATTAATCAAAAACAGTAGCAGTAAAAGTTGAATAGATTTAAAGTGTTGGAGGTGATAGAAAGGAGCCATCTTCTCAGTATAGTATGAAGCAGAGGATTTGCCGATGCAACAAATATGAAATCTGTTTAAGAGTCAAGGAGATGCCAAGAATTCTTCGTGATAAGTAACTGGAAGGATGGAGTTGTTAGTGCTGAAAATCAAGAAAACAGTAGAAAGTAGGTTGAGATATTGATAATCAGAGGTGTAGTTTTGGCTCTGTCAAGTCAGTTATGTCATTGAGTATGGGAATCTGGAGGTCCGAGGCAAAAGGGCAAGGCCTAAACTATGAAGGTGGGAATCATCTGCTTACATTTGATGTGTCCAGCCATGGGATGGGGGAGTTTGTCTAAGAGGGGATGAAGAGTGAGATACAAGGACAGAGATCCAGGTCACTTAACAGTTCTGTGAACTCGGAAGCATTGTGAGATGGGGTCTATGAGGTTCTTTTGATAAATGAACCCAAAATACTTTCTATGGTCTGAATGTGAGATGGGGTCTATGAGGTTCTTTTGATAAATGAACCCAAAATACTTTCTATGGTCTGAATCTAGTGGCCTCACCTCAAATCCCTATGTTAAAATCCCAACCCTTGACTTGATGGTTTTAAGAGGTAGAAATCTTTGGGATTGGATTAGGTCATAAGGATGGAAACCTCCTGAAGGATGAGAGACCCAAAGAAACTTGCTTGTTCCTTGTGACATGTGATGGTACCATAAAAATATACCAATTAATTTGAAAAAACCCTCCCCAGATGTGAATCTGCCAGTGTCATGATCTTGAACTTCCCATCTTCCAGAACTGTGGAAAATAAATGTCTGAGCTCAGTGTAGTGGCACACACCTGCAGGCCCAGCCCTCTGCAAGGCTGAGGCAGGAGAATCTCATGTTTGAGCTCAGCAAATTCTGTCTCAAAATTTAAAAACAATGTTTTCAAAGGTTAGGAATATGGCTCAGTAGGAAGGCCCTGGGTCCAGTCTGCAGTATGAAGTGAAGAAAGGAAGAATGAGAGAAAGAAAGAAAGAAGAATGAAAGGAGGAAAGAAAAGAAAGAAAAAGCGAAGAAGAAAGAGAGAGAGAAACATCTGTTGTTTATATGCCTCCCAGATAACTGTATTTTTTTTAAATGGCAGGCCCAACAAACTAAGATAGTACCCATCCTAAAATACCAATCCAGAAGTAATTTTTGTGGATCATTAAAAACTGTCAACATTTTGGCCAATTTTTTCTTTTCTTCATTACCATCCCATAAGAATGGTATAAAGAAGGTTTTACTGTTGTTTTGAAATTAGAAAGATTTCTTACAGTGTTGTCTCCAGAGAGCACATTTCTGTTTTACTCAGAATTGCCCCCTCCTTCAAACTGCTGCTGTACTTGAGGAAAGCCTATTGGCCCAAAAGGCTTCTGGCGATGCCTCTATCCTGACTGGGAACTTTTTGGAAAGAGGGTACTAGGAGTTTGATACCTAGAAAAAATGAAAGGTATAAAACAACTTCATTAATTGAAATGCAAAACTGTGTATTGCAATGAGGTGTATAATTTTTTGCAAGTTCATTTTCATCATTTAGTCCTCAATTTCTTCCAAGGTAAATTCTTGATCATCAAAATACCTTAAGAAATCATTTCCTTTCCAAAAAGCAATCAGGAGGATTTTGTATGCTTACAATCTCTCAGTGCCCACAGTGTGATTCTTGAGAAAGGGCTGGTTGATAGGGAAAACAATACTAACTTTATTCCGATGTTGTGGAAGGGGTGTGGACACATTGGACCCTTGCTTTCCTGCCACTGTTTAGTCTGGGGACCACCTGTTGGCATCAGTTTCTCTTGAAAATATCCTGCAGTGTGTATAGTAAAGGAACCTGATGCTGTATGCTTTGTCTTAAGCTCTGCTGTACTGATGCAACTGAGACCTCCCTGCTCACTGACCATTGCATGTCCTCCAGTCACAATGTAGGCGATATAGCTTTGAGAGTAACAGGGCAAACAGTGAGTATCACCCCTACCAGTACACATGCACACCCACACACACACACACCACTTCTCCATCATTTGAGGGAGAAATCTGATGACTGGCATTATAGGGCAAATGGGCCATCTAAGTTTCTGTTCTGCAGGTCTCTAGCTCAGACCGCTGTCCAGGACCCTAATCTAGTCCCTCTGCACCCTGACAGCACTCACTCTTGGTATCTGAAGAATGTCAGAGTAGTGGTCTTCAGAGCGACACATTCTAACCTCTAATCTAAGTTCAAGTGCACAATCGATGGATCTCGTGCCTTAAATTGTCCTGGAACTGAAAAAAAAAAGTTACGATAAGTTATTCAAAGCTAAACCTCACAGTTTTGTTATACCATTTGGGGCTGAGGCTCCAGGCTTCAGCTGTCAGGTGTGTTGACAATTTAGAAACACAAGTTAGGTCACTTTGCTCTCTTTCTTTCTCATTTTAAAAAGAATAAAACAAAAGAGGACAGATCTAAGCAGATCAGAACAGAACAATGTAAGCAACACACCACTTCACAAGACAATTGGATATTAACAGTAGCTATCATAATGTCTCTTTCTTTGAAATAGTTGGGCTTAGCTTTACACACAATAATGCCAAACATAACAAAGTAGAATAAAACAACTCAGGAGAATGGCAGTATTGCAAGGCATTCTGAACCAAATAACCGAAGATGAACAATGGCTGCTATATTACCTCATTTTGCATGAAAACTTTGTTTTTACTATCATACATACTAAAATCCAGTAAGACACAACATGATAGAAACAATGATAATAGAAAAACAAGAGCATGGTAGGACTTCAGAGCAAGGTGATATTAAATCAACAATGGCTGCCATATTGTCTTGCCTTCAAAGTAACTATTCATACCATCACATATATTAAGATCAAATGAAACAGAATAAAACCATTCCAAACAATGAATGAAAACATAAGACTTCAAAGCAGTATAATGGTGAACCATGATTTCCATAAAATCTTCTGTACTTTTACCATTTCTTACAGTAGGGAGACTATATGGTATTTATACATGTGAGTTTGATTTATTTCACTTATGAGTATAGATTCAAGTTGCATCCATTTATTTATAAATATCTCAATGTGATCATTCTTTATAGCTGAGTAGTACTCCATTGTATAAAAGTACCACATATTTTTATCCATTCCTCGGTTGATGGGCACTTAGGTTATTTCCAAGATCTGGCTATTACAGATTGTGCTGCTATAAACATGGGTGCACATATATCACTGTGGTAAGACTTTTTCAGATCTTCTGGGAATATGCTTAAGAGTGGAATAGCTGGGTAAAATGGGACGTCCAACCCCAGCTTTTTGAGGATTCTCCAGATTGACCTCCACAGTGGTTGCACCAGTCTACACTCCCACCAACAGTGCAGAAGAGTGCCTTTTTCCCCACAACCTCTCCAGCATTTGTTATTCGTAGTTTTGTTGGTACTGGCCATTCTTTCTGGAGTGAGATGGTATCTCAATTGGTTTTAATTTGCATTTCTCTAACTACGAATGATGATGAACATTTTTTTCATACATTTATTTGCCATTCATATTTCTTCATCCAAGAACTGTATGTTTATCTCAGATGCCCATTTTTGGATTGGGTCTTTGAATTTCGGGGGTCTGATTTTTTTTAATTCTTTATAAGTTCTAGACCGAAATCCTTTGTCTGAGGGACAGTTCACTATGATTTTTTCCCAATTTGTAGGTTTTGTTTTCACTCTGCTGGAGATTTCTTTGGACATGCAGAAACTCTTTAATAAGACGTGATCCAAGTTATTGATTCTGGGAATTATTTTCTGTGCAGTTTGATTCTTCTTCATGAATTCTCTACCAACCCCTATGTCTTCAAGAGTTTTACCTACTTTGTATTCCAACAGATTTAGTGTTTCTGTTTTAATATTTAGATCTTTGATCCATTTAGATTTTAGTTTAGTACATGGTGATAGGCATGGGTCTAATTTTAATTTTCAGCATATGGAAAGCCAATTTTTCCAGCAGCACTTATTAAAGAGAATGTTGTTCTTCCAGTGAACATGCTTGGCCCTTTATCAAAGATAAGGTGGTTGAGTGTGTTTGTAGTTGTATCTTCTGGTCTATTCCATTGATCTTCAGGTCTGTTTTTATTCCAATACCATGTTGATTTTATTACAGTAGCTTTGTACTATAACTTCAAGTCAGGGACTGTGATGCCTCCTGCCTTGGCTTTACTGCTTACAATTGCCTTTGCTATTCTAGGTCTCTTCTGATTCCAGATGAATTTTAAGAGTGATTTCTCTAGATCTATGAGGTATGTTAGTGGTATTTTCAATGGGATTGCATTGAATGTGTATAACAATTTTGGGAAAATGGCCATCTTTACAGTATTTATTCTTCCTATCCATGAACAAGGGATGTCTTTCCATTTTCTCAGGTCCTCTTTGATTCCTTTTTCAGGGTATTATAATTTTCCCTGTACAACTCTTTTATACCTTTGTTAGATTAATTCCTAAGTATTTCATTTTTTTGGATGCTAGTTTGAAAGGTGTGGCATCCCTTATTTATCTCTCAGTGAATTTGTTGTTAGTGTATAAGAATGCTATTGATTTTTGAGTATTGACTTTGTATTCAGCTACATTGCTGAATTTATTTATTATATCTAGGAGACTTTCAACAGAGGTTTGGGGGTCTTCTATGTAGAGTATCATGTCATCTGCAAATAATGATAATTTAACTTCTTTTCCTATCTTATTCCTTTTATTTCTCTCTCTTGTCTAACTGCTCTGGTAGTATTTCCAGTACTATATTGAATAGGAGCGGTGATAAGGGACAACCTTGTCTTGTGCCTGATTTCAAGGTAAAGGCTTTCAGTTTTTGGCCATTTAATATGACACTGGCTGTTGGTTTGTTGTACATGGCCTTTAGCATATTGAGGTAAAGACCATCTATTCCAATTGTCTGTAAGCTTCTTATCATGAATGGGTATTGGATCTTCTCAAAAGTTTTTTCTGCATCTATAGAAATGATCATGTGATTCTAGCTTTTGGCTCTATTGATATGGTGGATTACATTTATTGCTTTACATATGTTGAACCATCCCTGCATGCCTGGATGAATCCCACTTGGTCATAGTGTATAATCTTCTTGATGATTTGCTGCATCCTGTTTGCCAATATTTTATTTAGAATTTTTGTATCTATGTTCATTAGGGAGATAGGCCTGTACTTCTCTTTTTTAGTTGGGTCTTTCTCAGGTTTTGGTACTAGAGTGATATTTGCTTCCAGGAATGACTTAGGGAGAATTGCTTCCCTTTCAATTTCATTGAAGAGTTTGATGAGTGTCGCACTAATTCTTCTTTGTATTTCTTGTAGAATTCCACAGTGAATCCGTCTGGGCCTGGGCTCTTCTTTGTTGGTAGGGACTCGATTACATTTTCAATTTCATTAATAGAAATTGGGTTATTCAGCATTTTTACATCTTCTTGACCCAGTTTTGGTGGTTTGTATGTTTCTAGGAATCTGTCCATTTCTTCTGTGTTATTGAACCTATGAGAGTAGAGGCTTTTGAAATAGTTGTTGATGATCTTCTGTATTTCCACAGGATTGCTAGTGATTTCTCCTTTTTCATTCTGTATTGCATGAATTTGTGTCTTCTCTTTCCTTTTTTTTAACTAGGTTGGCTAGGGGCTTGTCAATTTTATTTATTCTTTCAAAGAACCAACTCTTTGATTCATTGATTCTTTGAATTGTTTTCTTAGTCTCTACTGCATTAATTTCTGCTCTGATCTTTATAATTTCCTCCCTACTTTTGGCTTTGGGCTTGGCTTGCTCTTTTTCTAGATGTTTTAGGTGTAACATCAGGTTACTTATTTGTATTCCTAATGTGGGAACTCAGTGCAATAAATTTTCCTCTGAGGACCACTTTCATTGCATCCCACAGGTTCTGGTAAGTTGTATTTGTATTTTCATTTGCTTGTGGATATTGTTTAATTTCTTCTTTAATTTCCTCTGTGACCCACTGATTGCTCAAGAGTATATTATTTAATTTCCATGTGTTTGTGGGTTTTTGCAGTTACTTTTATCATTAATTTCCATTTTCATGGTGCTATGATCCAATATCATGCATGGGATAGTTTCAATTCTTTTGCATTTACTTAAATGTGTTCTTTGGGTTAGTATATGGTCTATTTTAGAGAATGTCCCATGTACTGGTGAGAAGAATGTATATCCTGATGTTGTTGGATGGAACACTCTGTATATGTCTATCAAGTCCATCAGTTCACAGGTATGATTCAGTGCTGTTATTTCTTTGCTGATTTTCTGTCTAGTTGATCAGTCCCTTTGTGTCAATGGTGTGTTAAGGTTTCCTGTTATAATTGTGTTATTGCCTATTTGAGTTTTCATTTCTATTAATACCAACTTTGTGTAGTTGGGTGATCCAGAATTTGGTGCATATATATTTAAGATTGTTATCTCTTCCTCTTGCAGTTTTCCCCTAACTAGTATGTAGTGACCTTCTTTATCTCTTTGGATCGTTCTTAAAGTTCACATGGTCTGCAAACAGAATACCTACCCCCACTTTTTTTTTTTGAGTTCCTGTTGCATGGATTATTGTTTTCCATCTTTTGACTTTCAGTCTATGAGTTTCCTTTTGGGTTAGATGGGTTTCTTGTAGACAGCATATGGTTGGACATTGTTTCTTGATCCATTCTGCCAGTCTGTTTCTTTTCATTGGTAAATTGAGACCATTTACATTAATGGTTATAACTGTCATGTATGGGTTTTTGTTGAAATGTTATCTTTCTGATGTTGTATCTTAACTTTCCATTCTGTTTCTCTGTCTTGCTTAATGGTTTTTTCCTATGTGTATCTAGAATGTGTTTCAGTATTCTTTGTAGGGTTGGTTTGGTGATCATGAAGTTCTTTAGCTGTTCTTTATCATGCAAGTATCTTACTTCTCCATCCATTTTGAAGGACAGTTTTGCAGGGTACATCAGTCTGGGTTGGAAGTTGTTTTCTTTAAAGATCTGAAAAACTTCACCCCATGCTCTTCTTGACGTCATTGTTTGTGTTAAGAATTCTGCTGTGATTCTGATAGGTTTTCCTTTATAGGTGACCTGTCTTTTCTCTCTAACAGCTTTTAATATTTTGTTCTTTTGTTGGATTTCTGGGATGGTGATTATTATATGTATGAATGTAGCTTTGTTTTGGTTATGGCTATTTGGAGTTCTATATGCCTCACTAATCTTTATGTCAGTTTCCGTACTCATGTTTAGGAAGTTTTCAGCTATTACATCTGTAAATAGCCTCTTGATATCATTTGTGTTGTCCCCCCTTTTTCTTTTATCCCTATTCATCTTAGATTGTTTTTCTTTGCATCATCTTGCAGCTGTTGAACTGTTATTTCCTGATTTGTTGTTATTGTTAGAAGATCTTTCCTTTCCTGTTCACTAGCTGCAATCTTATCTTCGAGGTCTGCAATTCTATCTTCACTTTCATTGGGGCGGTTTTTGCAACTTTCATTAGAGTTTTTGATTTCCTGTATATCTCTTTGAATCTGCTTAATGCATTCTGTTTGTCTCTTAAACTGTTCATTCAGCGATTCTATCATTTTGCTTTGTTCCTCTAATTTTTTAGCTGTGTCGTCATTGGATGCATTCAGTATTTCTTTCACTACTTTTATCATTTCTTCTTTTACCTGGAAGAATATTTGTGATTTGAGTTCTGTGATAGCTTCCCATACTTGCTTCTTTATTTCAGTTGATATCATTTCATGTATTTCAGGTGTATGTGTAGTATTTTCTTCTATGTACATGGCTCCTAGGTTTTCTTGGAATGGGCTGAAGGTTTGAGATTGCATTTTAGTCCTTTTTTTATCATTTTCCTGTATTTCCATGTTTCCAACAATTTTCCAAAGCTTTCTCTGGGTGTGTTGGGAATCACCTCCTGAGCCCTCTGCTACTGGGACTCACTTGGCTTTGGCTCCCCTTGTGCAGTGGGCCTGGCTCCCCTGATTGAATGAAGGTCACTAGGTGCTGTCCACTCAAGCCCATGGAACATATGGAGCCTAGGCCAGTGACCTAAGGGGGCTGGACAGGCACCCAACCTGCGGGATCCATGGTCCCAAACTTTTCCAGGCCTGCCCTTGTGAGCTGCAACTCCGCTCTCTTTCTTTATTACCCAGCCCTTTACTGCCTTCTCACCATGAGTCTCCAGAGTAATCCTAGTGAACATGCATGTGTGCTAGTCTCTAAAGGGATTTAACCTGCTCTCTGGTAAAAGAAAACAGAACTGAGGAGGGCACACATGCAGACATGAAAGGAATGAAGCCGCATGACATATCCAAGAGCTGCAGTAACTCTGGAGCACTAGAGGAGCTGAAGTGAGAATTACTTCAAAAGCCAGCCTTGGAGGCACATGGCTATAATCCCAGCACTTATGAGGCTGAGGCACAATTTGGAATTCTACCTGGGCAACTGAGTGAGACACTTGCACATATTTAATAATAATTATTATTATTATTAAAAGAGCTGTGGTTGTAGCTCAGTGCAAAGGCTCTGACTTCTAGTCAGAGTACTGGGATAAAAAAAAAGAATGACTTCCAAATCCAGGTGTGCTGATGCACTTGGCAACTGAGGCAAAAGGATCACTAAAACTTTGAGGCCTTCCTGGGCTACATAGTGAGTTCAAGACCAGACTTAAAAAAAAATGGCTTCTAAACTACACCAAGGTTTGAGTGAAGCTGGAAGAATAGCAGGATATATGTTTTCAAAGAGAAAATTTATGTGGAATGGACAATGAAGATTTAGAGTAGAGGAAAAGGCCAACACGAGGGCTTGGAGTTTAGAATTAGAGCGCTATTCCATAGGGCAGCAGGAAGGGGCACCCTGGCAAGGCCAGGTTGCACAAAAGGTGAAGAAACTGAAAAATGGGTATTGAGAAGCAAAGCTAGCCTGTATAGTGGACCAGATTGTAGAGAGAAGATGGATTTTGTTCAAGGTCCACATATCACATTGGCTGGTCTCACAAAATGCTAGGAGACTTATCAGAGACCAGGCATGAGTTGTCCATGTTTGTCCAGTGTTTTTCTAGGACCTAGTCTCTTCCTGCTACCCTGCAGCTTCTCTCCAGCTAGAATACTTCAGGACTGTCTGACCTTGACAGCACATTTAGTTGCACCTGTTTGGCCAGCTCACAGTTTCTGGCATTTCCTCCAGGGTGACTTGGTTCTACATCTCCTTCTCAGTCACCTCATACACTACTTGGCCAAGATCCAACCTATGGACAACACCCTAGGTTGGGAGGTGGAGTCACTGGTTGTCTTATCCTTTGGCCAGCCTTCTTTCCTTCCAACTTCTCATTCATTCTCAAAACACATTGAATCTCGCTGCTTATAAGGGCCTGTGTTAGCAGCCATGGAAGAGGCCAAGAGGAGGCAGTTCCTCTGCCTTCTTAGGAGCTAGAAAAACCCTATGTACATTCATAATTGTAGTGCATATTAGAATGTTCTACATGATGTGCTTAATGCTTGCATGTTCTATGAGGAAATGCATCTCTTCTGGATGGCAAGGGTCAGAAAAGGAAGCTTTCATTTATTGGTCACTCAGAAATTAATTTGTTCAGCAGTCACTCACGGATTTATTTATTGAGTGCTAAGGTAATTTAAAGATGGGTTCACATTGACAGTGTGGGAGAGAATGTATCAGACTCTGTGCTGAGTGGCTGAAGAGATGGAGAGAGTCAAAATATCTCTAATGGGATTGGAGTGGGCCACATCAAAGTGTGAAACAGGACATTGGCAGGAGGATTAGTGAGGTTGGGCTTATTGCACCTGAGCACTAGGTGAAAGTCTGGGGGCCACTGTCCAGGACAGAGTTGGAACTGTAGAAGTACAACCCAGAAAAGACATCAGACTCACGGGTCAAAAATAGTGGGTGTCCTTGGCCACAGCAACTAAATGAAGTTGTGGCAAGTGAAATTGCCAGGAGAGAGGAGGGAGAAGAAAGGAGAGACAAAAGGAGGTTATAATGATGATCTCCACAATCAGGCCAGGATTTGAGAGTGTGTCTGTCTTCTGTTGGGGGTGGGGAGGAAGAAATGTCGGAGGCACATTCCAGAAAGGATCATGAATCAACACCCATGTCCTGAGCACCCGCAAAGTGCTCGCCATTAAGGAGAGGACAGGATGGCTTCTTGAGGATGTCTCAGGCTGCTGCAGGAAATGTAACATATGGACTGTAGAGAGAACAATCCTCCAGCCAGCATTCCCTGTGCACTTCGAGGCAGTGTGGTACCCAGGCATTTTGAAGATTCAGGAAACAGGGGAACTAATGAAGGCCAGAGAAGAACAGAGTGGAGCTGGGCAGTAACCAACCTCCTACTACAGCTGCAGCTAGCTCATTAAAAACCATGGAAATATGGCAAAGTGTGTCACACTCAATGACAATCCTCTTCATCTACTCACTGCATCCACCTCTGAAACTCTGCCAACTGGTCCCTAAGGCCAGCACCCCTCATTAACATCCTCTTCTTATGACAAAGACAGACAGTATGCTGTTAGCATTCAGAGCAATCGTTATTAAAATACTGATATCTAGAAAATACTGATAGAATAACTAAAAATTTAAAATACTCTGTGCCTATGCAAGGCACAGAGTATCCCAGTACTTGGGAGGCTGAGGCAGGAGGATCATTGCAAGTTTGAGACCATCCTGGGCTACAAAGTGATCTCAAGGCCAGCCTGAACTGCATAGAAATACCCAGTCTCAAAAAAGACAAAAAATAAAATTAAATAAATTATTCAAAATACCTAAAAGATCCTATTATTGGAAACATCTAGTAGGGGCAGTGTAGTATTTAATGAAAAATGCAAAGGACCAGGAAACCAAGGATGCTAATTCCAGTGCTGTGTCACCTTAGGCAAGTTATTCAATTTCTGTGAGCCCAGTTTCCCTTTATTTTTCAAATGAGGAGCTTTAGTTAAGAAAAATCTGTGTGTGCCCACAGTGCAAAGAAATGTAAGAGATAATTAAAACCACAGATTTTGGAGTCTGACCCAAGTTTGAATCGCAGCTCTGTCATTTAATAAGTATATGACCATGAAAGAAGTTACACAGCCTCTCTGAGCTTCACTTACATCATCTATAAAAGGTGAATGGTGCCAGGCCTGTCATATAAGGTTGAGATATTGCATGTGAACCCATTAGCTCAATATTTGACATAGTGTAGATAGAAAGTAAGGGCACCTATGGGGTATGGTCAAAAATATGGTAAATGATTAAATTTTAAAATTTCTTTTTTTTTATCGGTACTGGGAATTGAACTCACATCTGCCTGCTTGCAAGGCAGGCACTTATGCCACTGAGCTAAATCCCCAGCCCATTAAAATTCCTTGTAGCAAAAGATACATTACTGTTATTCCCCAAAAAAACACTCCCCCTATCTCTGAACATATTTATCCCATGGGTTTTGCCACTTTCTGAAGCAGTTCTAGAAATCCTCTTGTCTGAGTGTCTAGAATTCCACTGTCATGGCTGCCTCGATGTCTTGAATTGATTCGAAGTGTTTATCTTACATGGTCATTTTGAATTTGGAGGAGATGAGATGTTGCAAGGTGCTGTATTCTGTGAATAAGGTGGATATGGACACTCCGAAATGTTCTCGTGAGCCTGTCTTTCCTTTGAATGGCATTGGGTAGCAGTATTCACCATATTTTTGCTTTTATGAAACCTGATAAAGACACTTAGAAAAGTGGACTTCCAGAATTGCTCCAGGAAGTGACAAGAGTGATAGAATAAGTGTGTCCAAAGCAAAGGGAAGCATTTTGAGGGAGATTGATGGTAATGTGCCTTTCACTGGTATACATTTTTACAATTTAAACATTCCTTATATATTTTGATTATCCCTGTACAAATTCACAGCAGGATTTAGGGAGAGCAGAACCCCAAGGAGAACAGAAGGACTTTCTTATTTCTGAATTTAATCTAAAGGAGAGAAAAAAATCACACCCTTAGAGAGGCAATACAGTGCAGTGATTAAGGGCATAAACTTTGAATTCTGACAAGGCTAAGTCTGACAGTTCATTCTTGGAATTCACAGGACGTGTGAACTTTGTTAGGTTACCTAGGTTGTCAATTTTCTCATTCCAAGTGGGGATAATAGTAGCATTTCTCCCATAGAGTGTTTGTGAAGATTAAATGAGATCATGCATAGTAACGACCTAATATGGTACCTGGCAAATAATAAGCACATGATAAGTATAGCAATTCTAGCTTAGCAATTTTATGTTGTAAAGGGAAAGATAATAAATATACTAGGTGTTCCAGGCCATACGATCTGCTGCAACTACTGGCCTCTAACAGAGTAGCATGAAAGTAACCATAGAAAATGCATAAATGAATAGGCATCACTTTTTCCAATAAACCTTTATTCATAAAAACAAGCAACAGTTGTCCCTGTCCAATAGAAACAGGTAATGCAAACTAAAAGTAAAATTGAAAGTTTTCCAGTAGATACTTTTTTCCCTAACTTGTGGGAATGAATAACTTCTCATTTAATTTATAGTTTCCTGACTCCAAAAGTGGTGTGTTATGTATGTGTGTACAAGTATTATGTGTGTAAGATAGGTGGATGGACAGACAGATTCTACCTCAATAGATCTCTAAGGCCTTCAAACTGATTTCTAAATACTTAGTCAAGTTTTTATAATGTGTTCAGCAGATTTTTTTCCTAAAGCGGTCTGCTGCTACCACAAAGACAAATCAGTTTGTAATTAC
The DNA here is from genome assembly GCA_004027455.1 of Hydrochoerus hydrochaeris. NCBI lineage: Eukaryota > Metazoa > Chordata > Mammalia > Rodentia > Hydrochaeridae > Hydrochoerus > Hydrochoerus hydrochaeris. The sequence goes on from PVLA01009102.1 coordinate 49,181, forward strand.
TTTTTAATGTTCACATTACTCTTTGTTTTGATTTGGCCCTAAAATGTGCCCCCAAACCATATGGTCAGGACATGGTTGCCAGTTAATGGACTTTTGGTTGGTGGTTGGATCATGAGGGCTTTAAAATCAGTGGTGAATGAATTCATTGATAGATTCATAATTTCACAGCGTTATTGGGAATTGATGGAAACTGAAGAGATGGGACCTATTTGAAGGAAGTGAGTCGAGGGAGTGTAACCTTGGAGACCTAGCTGGTCCTCTCTGGCTTTCTCTTTTGTTTTATTTCTGGCTTCCATGAAGTGAGCATGTTTCCTTGACAGTACCCTCCCACCATGATGCTTCTTCCTCACCATAAGCCTGCAAGCAACGGACTACCTGACCATGGACTGAAACTTCTAAAACCTGAGCCTAAACATTTCCTCCTTTGTAAGTACTTGGGGGATATTTGTTTGTGCTACTGGAGATCAAACTGGGAGCCTATTCACTGAGCTACATTCTCAAGCCACTTTTATTTTTAATTTTAAGACAGGTCTCAATAAATTGCCAAAGTTGGCCAGGTTGTTGTCGAACTAGTGACACTCCTGCCTCAGCCTCTCAGAGTGCTGGGATTATTAGCATGTCCAGCTTTTATTTTCTCAGGTAATTTGTCACAGCAATGGGAAGACAACTGCCATACTATTTAATATGAATATTTGACTGAAAATGTATGATTAATCAATAATTTAATTCTCAGGGCCGGGGATTTAGGTCAGTGACATAAGCACCTGCCTGGCAAGTGCAAGGCCATGAGTTCAATCCCCGGTACAAAAAAAAAAAAAAAAAAACAGGCGTGGTGGCTCACGCTTGTAATCCCAGCACTTGGGAGGCTGAGGCAGGAGGATCGTTGTGAGTTCAAAAGCAGCCTGGGCTACAAAGTGGGTTCAAGGCCAGCCTGAACTGCATAGCAAGACCCTGTCTCAAAAACAAAAGACAAAAATAGTTTTATTCTCCTTCTAAACAATGCAAAGAATCAGGTGGCAGGGATGAGATGGAGGAGGGATGGTAACTCCCTGGTGGAGTACTTGCCTAGCATGCACAAAACAATGCATTTATCTCTAGCACAATATAAAAGAAAATATCTACAGATTATCCAAAACATCATTATAAGTAAAAGAAGCTAAATACCAAGAGCTACATACTATAATAATGCATTTGTATGACATTCTGGAAAAATCAATACTGTAGGTACCACAAACAAACTACCAGTTGCCAAGAGCTAATGTAGGAGATGGGAATTGAATGTACAGAGATGTAAAGAAACTTTTTGAAGTGATATATATGTTCTATACTCTGACTATTGTAGTGATTATGCAACTGCACACATTTCAAATTTACCACATTTTTGAGGGGGGTACTGGGAATCAAACTCAGGACCTTGAGCTTGCCAGACAGGCACTGTACTGCTGAGCTATATTCTCAGCCCAAACTTAGCACATTTTTAAAAGAGAAACTTGCATTATGTAAATTATACTTCAATAAACATAATTTAGAAAATCTCAAATACCAAATTCATATGAATACCAATTTTGATTTATGAATTCCCAAATGAGACTTTTTTTCCAATCTTTAAGCTAAAATAAACCACCATACTTTCCTTGTTACTGTGTGTCTTGCTTACTTTTTTCTTGTTGCTGGAACAAAATACCTGACACTTAAAGTTAAAAGAGAAAGGGTTTATTTATTTCACTGTTTCAGTCTGTAATCAGCTCGTTCCAAGGCAGGATAGCATGACACAGGGGCAACATTTTAAGACAGCAGAACACAGCAAAAGCAGCAAAAGCAACAAGGGGAGGAGAGCAAGCCTCTTTTCATAACTTATATTGTTTGCAGGTTATTTGCCTACACCACTCCCCAACCTCCTCTTGCGCAAGATAAGGATGTTTACAAAGTAAAGACTGGCTCTTTGCTGGGTCACTTAAACTTCTAAATTTCCCAAATTTATACAATATATACACGTTTCAATCTCATCACTTTTTTAAAAAGAGTAATTCACATTATGTAAATTATACTTCAATGAATTTAATTTAGAAAATCTCAAACATCAAATTCATATGGATACAAATTTTGATTTATAAATTCCAAATGAGACTTTTTTTTCCTATCTTAAAGCTACAAATATACCACTGTACTTTTCTCCTTACTGTCCCAGTGGGCAATTTTCCCCCAGTCTACCATTTGAGGAACATATATTCCCTGAAGGATCCCAACTGCGTTTGAAATTTTTCTTCCATTTTTATTAGTACATTTGTGGTATATAGTAAATACATTTTTGCAAGTACATCATGCATGTACCTGACACAACTTAGTTCTATTTTTGTCCCCTTCCCTTCCTCCCACCCCAACATCTCTTGGTGGTTTCCCATTTCAAAAAGTTCTATTTTCTGTTTTCTATTGTCAATCTTTTATTTTGCTCTTTAATTATTTACACTTTGGATTTATTCTATAAGGGGAATCATGTTATATTTAAGCTTATGTGTCTGATTTATTTCACTTGAAATTATGGTCCTAAGTTGCATTCATTTTCCTACAAATCATTCAAATGTATTCTTTTTTATAGGAGAGTAATATTCCATTGTGCATAAATACCATGTTTTCTTTACCTATTCATTTTCTTGTGGATATATAGGCTGTTTCCAAGATTTGGCTATAATGAATTATGTTCCTATAAATGTGGGTGTGCATGTATCCCAATAATTCTGGTGCTTTTAAATCTTTTGGGAAGGTGCCTACAAGGGTAAGATCTGGACCAAATGCAAGTCAGAGTTTTAGTGTTTTGAGGAATCTTCATGCTGATTTCCATTGTGCCTGGGCTAATATACATTCTCACTAATAATGTGGAAGGATTACTTTTTCCTTGCAGCCTTGCCAGCATTTGTTATTATTTGATTTTTTATGATAACCATTCTTTCTGGACTAACATGGAATCTCATATTGTTTTAATTTGTATTTCTAATGACCAGAGATGTTGAATAATTTTCATGTATTTAATTTGTCACTTGAACTTCTTTTGAGAAGCATCTACTCATTTCAGTTGCCCATTTCATGCTCAGCTATTTTATTCTGGTGTGTGTAAGTTTTTTGAGTTCTTTATATATTCTAGATATTAATACTCTGGCCAAGCTATAGCTGGCAAAATTTTTCCCATTCTGTAGGTTGTCTCTGCACACTTTTGTCTATTTCCTTTGCTGTGCAGAAATTTTAATTTGATAAAATCCCATTTGTTGATACTTGATGTTGTTCTTGTACAACTGGTCTTGTGTTTAAAAAGTATTTGCCTTTGCCTATGACTTCAAGACTTTAATCTGCTTTATCTTCCAAAAGGTTGTTTCATTTTAATATTTAGATCTTTAAACTATTTTGATTCTAGTTTAATATGTGGTGAGATATATGAGTCTAGCTTCAATCTTCTGCATGTGGGTAGCCAGATTTCCTGGCACCATTTGCCAAAGAGGTCAGTTTTCTTCTAGCATACGTTTTTGGCCACCGTGTCAAAAATCAGGTGGCTGAGTATTTCTGGAGTTTTTCTTTGCCTCCATTCAGTCTACATGTCTGTTTCTGTGCCAGTGCCATGCTGTTTGTTTTTTTTTATTAGTGTAGCTTTGTAATATAACTTGAAGTCTGGGATTGTGATGCCTCTTGCATTGCTCTTGCTACCCAGGTTTGCTTTGCTATTCTGGATCTCTTTGGGTTCCATATGAATTTTAGTATTGTTTTCTAAACATAATTTCATCATTAAAAGAGAAATATCTGTAGCCTGTTGTATTTTAGGCACACTCAGTAAACATGTTCTGCAGATAAACACAGCATTCATGAAAAGACAAACACTTATATTGGCTAGAGATTTAGCTCAATGTCATAAGTGCCTGCCTGGCAAGCATGAGGCTGTGAGTTTGATCCCAAGTATCCCCCCCAAAAAACACTTCTTATTTCTATAATGTTTGATACTAGGAGAAAATAACCCACCTAAAATTTTTTGGATTTTTTTGAGGCTAAAAAGCAACCTTATATAAGTTCTGTTCCTGTGACTAGGTCATTAAATGAATTTGTTGCTAAATGAGGAATTGTACATAAGATGTCTAATACAATATTCAGAACAAAGAAATGGTCAAAGGAAATTTCAACTTGATGACTTTGATTTTATTTCCATTAACTCTTATATGCAGTACTGTAATGTGTAACAGAACATAAAACTATAGTACTGTTCTATACAATATAATCAGCAAAAATTATAGTACTGTATAAATGTGTACTATAGCAAAAAAAGACATTGAGGCTCTGTAAATAATACATACAGAACCGTACAAAAAGCAATCAAGATAACATTTAATCATTGAATCTTTCAAAGTTCTTGTCAGTGTTATTATTGGTATTCTGATCAAGAGAAGTAGGAGGCCAGGGTAAAAGAGGTGATGAAGTGGAAATGCAAGAATTAGTAGTAGATGCCCTAGGTAGAGCTTTCAAGAAAAATCCCATCACTCTGGTCTGTTTTGTAATTTTCTTTTTTGCTTCATAACCTTTATGATAGCATCATAAAAGTTTACTAATTTCTCGATACACTTTTGCAAGCCATTCAACATTTGGATCCATAGCCTCTGGTTCTAACATAGCTGCGTTGAGTTTTTAGAACACGTTTTAGGTAGTGTTCTCCCCAAGAAATCTATTTAGTTTTCACACATAGAATCAAATGCAGAAGTAAAAGAACCACCACAAGGCTGTACTCCTGTGCATGTCCCTGCATTGTAAGTCTGAATACAGCTCATAAGTCTGACCAGTGGATCATAAGCTTGATTAATTGTGTCAGTTGTTAACTTTGAATGCTGGTGCTCCTGGGTTTAGCTTAGTTGGCTAAGGCCCTACTCTGTAAATGTGAGGTTGTGAGTTCCATCCCAGAGGCAGCAAAAAAAAAAAAGACTCTAACTTTGAATGCTATTTAAAAAGGTAGAAAAAAAAATAAAAAGGGAGGCTGTTAAACCAGGAATATCTGTTAAACAGAATTGGTAATAGTGGATATCTTGGTGTTATTCCTGATTGTAGCCAAAAAGCTTTCAGTTTTTCCCTGTTTAATATGATGTTGGCTCTTGGGTTTTTATAAATGACTTTTATCAGATTGAGATGAGATCCTTCTATAATAGCCTTCTAAACCATATTTTAAACCAGGAATATCTGGTAAATAGAAGTGGTGATAATGGGCCATCTTTGTGTTGTTCCTGATTTTAGCCAGAAAGCATTCAGCTGTTTCCTGTTGAATATGTTTATTTTCTCCAACGTTTTCATCATGAATGGATGATGGATTTTGTCAAAACATTTTTATGTATCTATTGAGCTGATTATATAATTTTTGTCTTTGCTTTTGTTTATGTAGTGTATTACATTTATTGATTTGTGAATGTTGAACCATCCTTGTATCCCTGGAAGGAAACCTCCCTGATCTGATGCATGATCTTTTTAAAGATTTGTTGCATTTTATCTGCCAGTATCTTGCTGAAGATCTTTGCATCTATGTTTATTAAAGAAATTGGCTTGTATTTTTTTAAGTTGGATTTTTATCTGATTTTGGAATCAGAGTAATGCTACCTTTAGCTTCTATGAATGAGTTTGGAAAACCTCCTTCCCTTTCAATTTCACTGAAAATTTTGAGGTGTATTGGTATTATATTTTCCCTGAAGGTCTTGTAAAATTCAGCTGTGAATCCATCGCATCCTCAGCTTTCTTGATTGGTAAGTTTTTTTTATTATATCCTTAATTTCATGGTCCGCTACTGGTTTGTTCAGACCTCTATGTCTTCTTTGTTCAGTTTGGTAATTCATGTGTCTGGGAAATCTGTCCATTTCCTCAATATTGTCCAGGTTGATGGATTACAATTTCTCATTGTAATTACTAAATGATCATCTGGATTTCAGTGACATACACTGTCATTTCAGCTTTTTCATTTCTAATTGTCCTAGTGTGGGTTTTTTCTTTCTTTGTTTAGGTAAGTTTGGATAAGAGTTTGTCTCTTTTGCTTATTCTTTCAAAGAGTCAGCCCTTAGATTTACTAATTCTTTTTGTTTGTTTTGTTTTGTTTTAGTTTCAAATTCATTAATTTGTACTCTGATCTTTATGATTCCTCTCCTTTGTACTAAGTTTGGATTTTAATTAGTTTCTTCAGGTGTATCATAAGTTGTTTAGTTGAACTTGTTCTTTTTCTAATGTGAGCATTCACAGTTATAAATTTCCCTCTTATGAATGCTTTCATTGTGACCCATAGGTCCTGGTATATTGCACTGGCATTATCATTTCATTCTAGGAATTGTTTAATTTCTTTCCTGATTTCTTCTGTGAGTCATTGCCATGTTCACCAGTTTGTTATTTAATGTGTGGCTTATTTGTAAAATTTCTGTGATTTATTTTATGATTAATTTGTAGTTTCAATGAACTTAATTTCATAGTATAAATGGAATTATTTTGATTCTTTTCTATTTATTTTAGCAGTCTTTATGGACTAGTATCTGGTTTTTTTAGACAAAGGTCCATGTGCTGCTGAATTGTAATAGGGTAGAGCTCTCTACAGATCAATTTTAAGTCTATTTGTTCAAAATCATGGTTCGGTTCTGATATCTCCTGATTAATTCTTTATTTAGTTGACCTGGCTATTTGCAAAAGCAGAAAATTTAGATCACCCATAATAATTTTTGCTGTTTGATATTTTGTACTTTGGTGCATATATATATTTATAATTATTATCTCTTCCAGTTGAATTATTCCTTTAACTAATATGTAGTAACTTTCTTTACCTCTTCTGAAATATTTTGGTATGAAATTTACATTATCTAAGAATAAAATTGCTACCCATGCTTGCTTTCAGGGCCCTGGTGCGTGGAATTTTATTTTGCAACCTTTGATTTTTGGTTGATAAATTCCTTTTTGGATTAAATGATTTTGAGTGGAACAAAAGCTTAGGTTTTGTTTTTTGATTCAGTCTACCATTCTCCGTCTTTTACTTGGGCAGTTGTGGACATTTGCATTGATATTTATTTCTGAAAAGTGTTCACTTATTCCTGTCATTGTATTCTCTTTCTGATGTTGCCTTCTTTATATTTTTTGTTTATTCACCTTGCTTGATCTATTGCTTGATGATAATGTATTTCATCTGACTTTTTGGCTTTTTTGGCTTTATTGTCTCTGTCCAGATTATTCTTGAGTATTTTTTGGAGTAATGTTTTGGTTTTCATGTATCTCAATATTTTTTTTCATAGAATGCTCTAATTTTTGCATGAATTTTGAAAGAACAATTTGCTGTCTAATATGAAAGTTGTTTTCTTTTAGAGTTTAAACCACTTCACTCCAAGTTTTCTTGGCCTTTAAAGTTTGTGTTGAGAAATCTAGTGCAAACCTCATGAGGTTACGTTTATCAGTGATTTATTTTTCTCTGACAGCTTTTTAAATCCTGCGTTTTTGTTTGTCATCTGGGATTTTGACTATAACGTATTGTAGGGAGCTTATTTTTCATCATGGTATTCTATACGCCTCACTTCCATGTTGGTTGAGTACTTTCCTAATACTTGAAAAGGTTTCTGATGATTTCTGTAAATATATTTTCATTCCATATGTGCTGTCTTCTAATTTCTCTCTAACTACAAGTAACCTTTGGTTAGCCTTCTTAGCATTGTCTGGTAGCTGTTAGATGAATTTTTCTTGCTCTGTTATCATTTTAAGGCTTCTCTGAATCATTTATTATACATTTCCATTTTGTCCTTGATTTCTGAAACCCCATCTTCACATTCCTTTTTTTTTCTTTTTTTTTACAATACTTATCTCTGCTGTTTATGAATTCTATACAATTCTTTATATCCAGTATTTCCACTTGGCACCTTTCTGCAGACTGTGTGTTTGGTAAATTTCTAGTAGACACTTTTAAAGCAAGTGAAAATAAACATGAAATTAGTTTTAATAGTGTATTTTATTTAACATAATGTATCCAAAACAGCATCATCTAACATGTAATTCACTGCAAAAGTTATGAGTGATAGTTTTCATTCTTTTGTTTAACATTAAAACCAATATGTATTTTTATACTTAGAACAAATCTCAGTTCAGAGTAGCCCCATTTCAAGTGCTCAAGAGTGATGTGTGAACCATGGCAACCATGTTGGGCAATATATATGTCAAGATTGGACTAGTTTATTTAAATAAATTTTTGTCTTCTGGTAATCTATTAATTTAAGCCTCACAGAAAAGTGAATATCATTTCTGGCTGTCATAACTTTAGAAGGGTTTAAAGTAATTTACACTATACCTACAAGACAGGAAATAAGGTTTTATATGTCTCAGAGACCGCAAAAATATCTCAGTCTCTCACACTTTATGATTTCTGTTCTAAATGGTATTCAGGGCCTTTTAACCACAGTACCTTTTAATTTTTTTTGGCTGTTCCTGATCTAACCTCCCAAATCTAGATACAGAGCTTCCTGAACCCACTGTCAATAAATCCATTCAAGTAAAAAAAAATGCTTTCTAGAGCAGCCTTAAGGTAGAAAACATGAGCTTGGAAGTAAAAGGATTTGGGGTCAGCTAGCTGTGCCATTTGCTGACTCTATAATATTAAGAAAATAACTAGCCATTCTTGCCATCAGCTTCTTTATCTGGCAATCAATCCTTAATAATAGTTCTCCACAAAGTTGAACAATATGAGGCACCAGATTGAAAAGTGACACATAGTTACAGAACATCATACACATGTGAGGTTAACCTCACTGGAATTCAAACCTGGAACTGTAGTTAGCGGGCATGGAGGTGTTTTAAGTAGAGGGTTTTATGAAATATTACAGCCACTCCTTCTAGTGGAGTAGGGGAAATTGAAGCTGCGTGGAGCTGAGAGCAAAGAGAAATGAGTAGCAACCATGGCACAGATGGAGAGTGAGGGAGAAAACCCTGGTAATTTCGCTGCAGTCACAACAAAAGAACAGCCTAGCTGCAGGATATGCTTCAACCCCCTTTGAGAACCTAGTGAAAGTGTAAGCCTTTTTTAGAAGCCCTAGGGAGCTAGTGCCACATCGAGCCACATGGAAGCCAGCCCTATGCAGACACTGAGCCCCTTCACTGTAGTGAAGTGCTCATATCTATGTGAGGTCTTACCAAACTTCCTGGCACTAAGAGAATGCTGGGCTGGTGGTACAGCCCTTGCTTTCCCTAGGTCATTGGCATTCTCCAGTCTCTGTGATGCCAGCCTGCAATTCTTGAGAGCCACGTCCTAGATCCAGTGCATTTCCGAGTTGGAAGGGCCTTTTTAGATCATGCACTGGTGATGGGTACCTGTGGAATACTGGTCTACTGGGTGTTAATAGCATGAAAATGTTTGTTTCATAGCCATGCATTTTGGAGAAATATTGAGTTAACATTACTTAACATGTGCTGCTCCACTTAGAATGTGTCTCCAAAAGTTCATGTGTTGGAAATTTGACCCCCAGTGTGACAGGGTTGGGAAGTGGGTCATAATGGGAGAAGTTTAAGTCATAGGATCACTGCCTTCATGAATGGATTTATGCTGTTATCATGGGAATGGGCTCCTTATGAAAGGATGAGTATCCTTCCTCTTCCTCCCACCTTCTCTGTCTCTCCCCTTTTCTTTCTCTCTCACTCTCCCCCTCTCACAATTCTGCCTTCTGCCATGGTCCAATCCAGCAAGAAGGCCCTTGCTAGATGCAAGTGACCTCAGGTCTCAGGACTTCACTTCAGAGCAAGAATTACACCATCCGCTTCCTTAATTCTGAGGCTTTTGGGCTTGGACTAAGCCATGGTGACAGCATCATTGGCATATATTTTCATATTGTTGATACCTGGTAGATCAGTACTCCATGGACAACCAATCAACCCTGTATGATCTGCAAAAGCCCTTCCAATTTACAAGTGTACCTTCCAATTTGCAAGCCTATCATGAGATGTTCAAGTCTCCAGAATCATGAGCTAATAAATTCTTTTCATTATAAATTACCCAGTCCCTGGTATTCTGTTATAACATGCAAAGCAAAGTAAGACAGTGGCATAAATAATACAGTGATTCTCAAACTACTTCGACCAAGAAACTATTTCACTGAGGTTTTTATTTTTTTTGCTTCCCTCTGCATAGAATATATATTTCCAGCAAGTTAATTGTATAACTATAAGTTTAGGGTCCACAGAAAGAAAGGAAGTGACCAAATCATTTATCTATTCAGTGACAGAGCCAGGACTATAACTTGACTTCCCTGACCCTTTAACTGATGCTTCCTCATGTACACCATGCAGACTACTCAGCTCACTTCAATCCTAAAATATCTGAATGAGAAGTAAACAACAGAGAATATTCATGCTCAAAGAGTAGAAAACTGTAACAGGATACTTTCCTAGGTGTCATCTTTCCTAAGCATAACTGTGGTCATTTATGCTATCACTGGGTCATTGTTGAAGCTCTGGTATACTCATTAGATTTGGAATTAATGTGTTATGGACATGATGCTTGTCAATCAGCACAATCAAAGCAAACCACTTTTGGATAAGGTTTGCCCTCAAAATATTTTTATGTTTTTGATTAAAGCAATAGGGGTTTGTTTGTTTGTTTGTTTGTTTGTTGCAGTATGAATATCTGCAGCTATGGTGAGGACGTGAGGGTGGCAGTTTTGATCTTTTTCTTTAGTGGTCTCTGGATCAGCAGTGTTAGCATTACCTGGAGCTTAGGAGACATTCAAAATCTTGAGCCTCCTCCCAGCTACTGAATCAGGTATTTGGGGGCAGGATCCAGCAGACTGCTCTTTACCAAGCCTTCTAGGTGACTATGACTACATGCTTACATTGCAAAACCACTGCACTGGGGAAAGCAGACTCTCAGACACAGGGCAAGAAAGAAACACATTTTGAATTCAGGTATTCAACTGAGGTAGAAGCCATACCCTGTAACAGCGCGATGAACTTTTATCAACTTGAGGCAGTAGAAATAGAAGAGGATTAGGTAACAGGCCTAAAAAACACATAAAGCCTATTAAAATTGGGAAAGGACCCAAAGAGAAAAGCCCAACAAATGAGTGGGTAGATATAAAAATAGTGAACCTGATGAGCCCACTCAGAGTATGCCTTAAGAGTAGAAGATTGTATCTTCTAAATCTTTCACTTTTCTTTTATCTCTTAATGACCTGTTCATACACCTGATGCCTGGAATTCCTGGAACACAGGGATCTATAGAGAGTGTGGAATTCCACTGGTGGGAAGACAGGAAGTCCACAGACTGCTTCACTTCCGATCTGCCATCACCCCTTGGAATTGAGAAAATCACCTCATCTCTCGGGACAATTCCTATTCTAAAACCTGTAGTCAGGCATACTGGCACATGCATGTAATCCCAGCACGGTGGGACGATGAGGCAGGAGGATTCAAGAGGAAGCTCATCATGGGCAACTTGATGACTTAGCAAGACCCCGTTTCAAAAAATAAAAGCATGGCCATGTGCTTCCGTGCAAAAGCTCTGGGTTCTATCCTTCATAATAAAAACAAGCAAACAAACAAACAGCCCATAATTGTCTCTGTTTTCTCTTTCCACTTTGAAAGTTAAGGCCAAAGCTAGAAAAAAAAAAAGATTTCAAACCACTTAGGACAGTCTCCTCATTTATCAAGTATGAGATCTGAGCCCAGACAGGTGAGGTCTGTGGGTCCTGAACTCTAAGACTGATAGGCCATTTAGTGCCCATGCTAGAATAAAAGCCAGATCTTCTGTCTCCCAGGTCAGAGTTTTCCCTCTGTCCAGGCTCCTCTTCCCTGCATTCACCACCTTTCCTGCTGGCAAGGAAGAGGACATATGATCCCCTTACAGTCTGTGTGCGGGGCAGGTGGGAGGATATGCCTGATCAGTGAGAATCAAGTGAGAATGGCAAGGGTATGCACTGTTGGCCTTGGTGTTAATTCCCTTGACCCTGAGTGCAAATCACTGCTGTTTCCGTGCCTGACCTGGGTAATAGCTCAGGAGCAAGACATTAGCTTCCAACGCAATTGAGAGAACCCCGTACTTCTCTCCCAAACACCATGCAGCCAGGAGATGCCTCGCTCTGTAGAGAAAAAACAAGCACAGATAAGTGAGGCCCTGCTGTCCTCCTCTGCAGCACCATCCTCCAGGGAATTAGTGCAGAATATTAAATATTGACTGCTAACCTTTATTGAAGCATTACTTTGTATCATGCATTGTTCTAATTATTCTCTGGATGCTGGTTTATCAGGTGTTAATATATATGACATGAAGAGAAGGTTCTGGGTCACATAAACTGGAGAAACATGGGGTTACATGACATTAACAGCATTGCTGTACTACAGGACTTGTCAGGGCCGGACAGGGTATGTGCTGACTCTCTAAGAAGGACATATGGTACGCAGTCATCCTCAAACTTATTTTCACTGAACCATTGGTACTTTGTGTTATTTTCCTTTACTTCCCACTGACCCAGCCACACCTATAAAAATCTACATAGAACATTTTTCTTTCGTTCTTTCTTTCTTTTTTCTTTCTTTTTTTCTTTCTTCTTTCTCTCTCTCTCTCTCTCTCTCTCTCTCTCTTTCTTTCTTTCTTTCTTCCCTCCTTCCTTCCTTCCTTCCTTCAGCACTGGGGACTGAACTCAGGGCCTATGCATTGAGCTGCATCTCCATTTTATTTTTTATTTTTTGTTATTTATTTATTTATATATTTATTTATTTTGAAGACATAATCTTGCCAAGTCACCAAGATTCCAAGGCTAAGCTCAAACTTGTGATCCTTTAGCCTCAGCTTCCCAGAGTGCTGAGATCACAGTGCTGCCATGTCTAGCTGGAGCATTATTATTTAATTATCAAACAACAATTTGAGGTAGGAAGAATTATTGCCTTCATTTTACAGACGAGAAAATACAGACTGAGAAATCTCAAAGGACTTGCCCAAGGTCACATAGGGAGTATAAAGCAGAGACATGATTCTCACCTTGCACACTGGCGCCAGACTGGCTCCTAACCACTGTGCCTGCTGATGCTTTAATAATAGTAATAGCTAAAAAGTTTACTATGCTTAATATATGGCAAGTGCCACACTGAATGTTTTCCACACATTGTCTTAATTCACCCAGCCAACAACACTGGGAGGCATGAGCTCCTTAGCACTCTGCCAGGGAAAGGCAGACCAGCTGTGTCCTAGTCAGCTTGAGGACCTACATCAGAGTACTGTGTACTGTGTGGTGGCTGAGAAATACCAGAAGTTTATTTCTCACAGTTCTGGAAGCTTGAAATTCCAAGTCAGAGTAACCTTAGCACCCTAGGAGGCTGAGGCAGGACAATTGCAAGTTTGGCTCAACCTGGGGCTGTAGCTCAGCAGAAAGATCCTGGGTTCAATCTGCAGTGCTGAAAAACAATCTATTTGATCTCCTTTAAGGATGGCCCAGCTTTACCTCGTACCTGAAAACCTTGTCTGCTGTAAGCAGCTGCTTTAACCTCAGTACAGACCAACAGCAACCGGGTCTCTGCTCACAGGCAGCACAGGTTTAGTGGTGGCAGAGACAACACTCCTGGTGACCAGCACTGCCCACGGGTCATGAGCAAGCAAGGTGATACAATAGGAGATGTGGAGTCCGGGTAAAAACACTGTAGCCACAATCTAGAAGAAACCGACACATCAGGAAATGTTGAGCATGCTGCAGACACAACACAGACACAGAATGGAGGGCAGCACAGTCTGTGCAAAGGCCCTGGGGCTGGTGAGAGCCAGGGACACGGAGGATCCCTAATTCACCACAGCTTCATACCACCTCTGGCTTTCCCAGTGACTGCAACTTGCAACCAGCAGCTACACTGCAGGCTGACACCAGCTCTGTCCCAGCCATACAGGAATCCAGGCCGTAGATTAAGACTCGGAGACACAATCCAGAATATACTCCCACTAGGAAGGGGGCAGGTACCCAACCATCACCAGGTACCAGCAACCCACCACCTCCTCCATGGTCTGCCAGTCACCTCCACTTCCCTTTAAATATATTTTTAAAAGTTATTGCTGCTTTTCAGCTCTTACATTTCCATTCATTTTTAAGTTGTTTTGACAGTAAAATGTATAATGGTTACCAGTAAGTATAAGCTAAAAAAACAAAAACAAAGAAACAAACAAAAAAAAGCAAAAGTTGTCCCACCATGTTCCTTTCTCCATCTCTAGTCCAAGTTACCACCCGAGTTGCTTCCTTTACTTCAGGGTTTTCCCTCCAATCCAGTCTATGCAACTGCAGCCAATGATCTTCTGTCAGTGGCTGTCAGGGTGTGTCTCATCCCTCTGCCTAAAACATTCAGATTTTCTCTACGGCCCTGCCTCGGAGATACTGCACCATAGCCTTCAGAACATGCCACAAATGTAGCTTTTGGTTTCCCCATGCACGTAAGATTACGTTTGCATATATGCTAGTCTATCGAGCATCCAATAATATCATGTCTGAAAAAAGGTACATACCAGCATTCTAAAGTCCTTGTCTGAGATAAGTAAATAAATGAATACACAGATAAATAAATAAATAAATAAATACCAGCTACAGATAGTCTAACGCTTCAGTGAGTAACCGTCTTTTTTGCTGATGGAGGATTGTGCCTTGATTCTGCTGACTGATTAGGATGGGGTTTGCTAGGAGGTTGGGTGGCTGCGGCAATTCCTCTAAATAAGATGACAAGAAAGCTTGTTGCATTGATTGACTCTTCCTTTTGTGAAAGATTTCACTGTAGGCTGCTATGCTGTTTGACACTTTCACTCACAGTACACCGTCTTTCAATTTGGAGCCAACCGTCTCCTACTCTGCTGCTGTTTTGGTGACTGAGTTTATGTAACACCATAAATAGCTTGTCATTTCCACAATGATCACAGTGTCTTCACTGGGAATAGATCCCATCTCAAGAACCACTTCCTTTGTTCACAAGAGGTAACTCCTAGTCCGTTCACATTTTATCATGAAATTGCAGCAATTCAGTCACATCTTCTGGCTCCACTTCTAATTACAGTTCTCTTGCTGTTTCTACCACAGCTGCAGTTATTTCTTCCACCAACTCCTGGACCCTCCAAAGTCCTCCAGGAGGATTGGAATAAACTTTTTCTAAGCTCCTTTTAATGTTGTTATTTTGACCTCCTCTCCTTAATCACAAATGTCCCTAATGGCATCTAGCCAGAAAGGTTTCCATTTGCTTTGCCCACATCCTTTAGAAGAGTCACTATATATGGCCTTACAAAATGTATTTCTTAATAATAAAACTCAAAAGTTAAAATGCCTCTTTGATCCTAGGCTGCAGAATGGATGTTATGCTATGCTGCATGCATGAAAATAAGATGCATCTCATTGTACATTTCCAACAGGACTCTTAGGTGACCAGGTATATTGTCACCGAGTAGTAGTATTTTGACATGAACATGTTTTTGTTTTTTGTTTTTTTGTGAGCAGTGGTTCTCAACACTAGACTTAAAATATTCACTAACCCATGTTGTAAAATGATGTGCCCATTGTGCATTTAGAGAGCACAGGCAGGGCAGTTGCACTATAATTCTTTAGGGCCCCAGGATTTTTGGAGTGGTAAATAAATTACCAGTTGTTCTAGCTGCTAACCAGAGAGCCAGCCTACCCCTGGACACTTTGAAGCTGGCCGCTGACTTTTCCTTAGCTATGAAAGTCTTAGATGGCCTCCACTCCCCATGAAGGTTGTTTCATCTACACTAACAATCTGTTGCTGAGTATAGCTACCTTCACCAGGACCTTAGTTCCGTCGCCTGAATAACATAGCAGCTTCTCCATTGGCCAGCTTCTTGCTCTTTTTCTTTCCTCAGATCTTAGGATGACTTTAAGCCTCCTTTTGCAGCCTCCTCACCTCTCAGTCTTTACATAATTGAAAGGAATTAGGGAACTCCTCTGGATTTGGATTTCACTTAAGGAATGTTGTGCATGGTTTGTTCTTCTATCCAGATCACTAAAATTGTCTCCAGATCAGTGATAAGGCTTGCTTTCTTACCATTGTGTGTCCACTAGAATCCAGTGTACTTTTCATTTCCTTCGGGAGTGTTTCCTTTGCATTCGCACCTTTTTCACTAAGCTTCATTATTTCTAACTTTTGATCTAAAGTCAGAGATGCACAACTGTTCCCTCACCAGAACACCTGAGGGCTGTTTGGGGGCTACTTTTAGACCTCCTTTTACTATGGTTTTGTCTCTGAGGAGAGGGAGCTAGATGGGGGAGATGGTCTCTGGAATGGCCAGAATACACATGTTATCAGCTGGGTTCACCATCTGGTATGGGTAGAGTTTGTGGCACCTCAAAATAATTACAATGGTGACATCTAAGATCGGTGATCACAGATTGCCATGACAGATCTGATCATCAGAAAAGTGTCTGTGACACAGACAAGGTGAGTACATGCTGTTGGGAGACTGGTGCCAGTAGATTTGTTCTGTGCAAGGTGGACACAAGCCTTCTTTGTACAGAAAACAATCGCTGCACAATAGAATGAAGTCTAGTCAAAAGGACATCTACCTGTGTTTCCTAGTAGAGCAGTACCTCAGTTCACAAACTTAATTCTTTCCACAATTTTGGTCACAAATCAAATTGGACAAAAATTGAATGGACTAACATTTCACATAGAGTGGAATTCAGATTTTTTTCCATGGTCCAGAAATCCCTGCATGATCTGCTAACCTTTCCTTCCACCTCATCTTGGGTCACTACCTCTGCTCATCTGTCACATTCTCACAGTGTTGGCGTTTCTCTGTTCCTCAAACATACAAAGCTCTTTAAGCCTCAGAGCCTTTGCACATACTGTTTCCTTGGTCTGGAATGGTTTTGGCCCCACTTTTGTTTCCTATGGATATCCTGACACCCTGTCACTGCTTTAGACAGGTCTAAAGTAAATGCCACTCTCATTCTCTGTCTCGCCTGTTTTGTTTGTAGAACTCATCAAAACTTGCAATGATGTGTTTACTTGCTTTTTTCCCTGTTTACACAACTGGGGGTGAGAATGGGGGTCAGGTGGTTTGTCCTCTCAATTAGAATGTCAACTTTCTAGAGGGTACCACCTCTGTTAGTTGTACTAAGGAGTTAAAAATACATACATATTAATTGGAGAAAATTAGTCATTTCTATCAGAATTATCATATTATCAAATAATTCTCAGAGTTTCCCTAATTAACAAGCTCTTGTTTAACACTAAAAGTGCTTGATTTTAAAATGCTTGATTCATTCTTAACTTTCCCAGAACTCTTCTGGCTCAATAATAAATAACTTTATGGGTATTTTCATCTTATTTTATTTATTCCATTATTTTTTATTTAAAGAGAAAAAAACAGAAAAAGGATAGAAATATTACAGAATTTCCAAAAAAAGATAAACAGTAAGAAATCACTAGTTGATAAATTACATATTGTTCTTTTAGAACTGGTTGTTCAATTTACAATGTTAAAGCACAAAAAGTGGACACTCAAGCAGTGAGACTGCAAATGCATCTGTTCAACAATCCAAGAAGAACCTAGAAATATGGTTATGAATCCTACACACTTAAATATACATGCAGTTATATCTTTTATAGCTCTTATTTTATTTTAAATAAGTGTGGGTGGGGTGTGGCAACACAGGTCTATAACCCCAGCACTCAGGAGGCTGAGGCGCGAGTATTGCCAACCTGCTCTACATAGAGAGTTCAGGGCCGATCTGAACTGCAAAGCAAGACCCTGGTTCAGAAAACCAAAGAAACAAACAAAAAACTCCAAAGACACAAATAAATGTGAAACTTGAAACAGAGTTAGCTGGTGAGTGTGTGGAGGTTGAAAGGATCGCCCCTTTTCTCCATCTTGATGATTCCAAAGGAGGCAGTGTGGCAAAACAGAAAATGCACTCTGGCTCTGCAGGCAGAGAGAAGAAATGATTGTCAGTGCTGGCCCTTTCACTCATGAGCTGTGTGACCTTGAAAAAGTTACTTGACTTCTCTGGGGTCTCATTTTCTACATGAATGTAATAATACATACCATAAGATGATCGTGACTTTAAAGACAAAATGAGATGAGGATCATATAAAAGTTCCTGGGATGTGGAGGGAGCTCAATAAAAGTTCCATATTCCCTTAAGTGGCAACTGTTAAGAAAAGCACTGCTTCTTCATGATGCTGTTTTTTAAATGGTATTTCCTAGACTGTCTGCTTGTTTTTTGTCTTCAGGTAGTTTATGACTTTTTGCCTACAATCAAATTTTTCCCTTTAAAGGTACACTATTAAAGATACTCTTCTTTTTGCAAATATGGGAATTTAATCCAGGAATGCTCCACTCTTGATGTATATCCCTAGCTCCTTTTTTAAAAAAAATATATTCTTATGGAGGGCCTCATTAAATTGCCCATCTTGGCCTTGATTTATGAGCCTCCTGCCTCAGCCTTCAGAGTAACAGGGATTATTGAAGATATACTTGAGAATAAAATGTGAACTCCAAAGGTCATCCCCCAAAAGAGGTCTCCAAAGTATTTTCAACAGTGGCAGCATCACTGAGATTACCTGGCCAGTCCACCATGAGCTGCTGAATTTCATGTACGTTTGTTTAAATAGCAGCAGAAGCCCCCCCCCACCTTGGCTCGTTATTTGCGTACATATCTTTAAAGATGAGACCATTACAGAATGAATTTCCTCTTCTTCACACACTGAAGAACCTTCCTGAATATGACTTTCTTCGCAGCAAGTATGAGAAGGGTAAAACCCTACACT
The DNA here is from genome assembly GCA_004027455.1 of Hydrochoerus hydrochaeris. NCBI lineage: Eukaryota > Metazoa > Chordata > Mammalia > Rodentia > Hydrochaeridae > Hydrochoerus > Hydrochoerus hydrochaeris. The sequence continues at coordinate 67,934 of PVLA01009102.1, forward strand.
GACTGATTCCTGGCAGGCCCTTTATAGAACTGGTTCCCACATTAGGACCATCTTGAGCTCATGAGTTACCTTGAGGTTAAAAGCTCAGAGCAGACTCTAGAGGAGTTCATGAATGAATTCATGCTGGAAAATGTTTCCCTGGGGCCAGAACTCCCACTGATTTCGTTCCCATTCCTGGTCCCTGATTCCCAGAGCCCTGCAGTCACAGATGACAAATGGCTGATCATCCAAGCGAAGTGACCTGCCATTCACGGAGCCATATCTCAGCCAGTGTGGAAGGCAGCTCGTTTTTTTCCCGAGAGATCTATTCTCCCTTCGTCTGTATGAATATCCTAAATGGGCTGCGTTTGAGGCCCTTACCCCTGCTGAGGGAAGACAAGCTCCGCTAACTTGTCTGAAGGATCTTTCTGCCCTGTGGAAGGAAGATTTGGGACAGGCTTTAAAGATTTTATTGCTTCAAGTTAGGCTTGGCCAAATTACTCCCAAGTGTTGAATCCTCTTCTGGGTGTCAACCAGAGAGAAGATCTATTCAGACCGGGGCCTGCATTGAGGCTGCCAACAAAGACCAATTAGTATTGATTGTGCTGGCTGCCTTTGGAAGGTGACTGTCCTCAGACCACCAACTCGTGCCACCAAAGTGTTCATCCCACCCAGGAGTCAGTCATTGGTCTGGCTTCACATGACCTCCCGGTCAAATCTCTCTCTGTCTCTGTCCCTGTCTCTCCCTCCCTGTCTCTCCTGTGGGGTTGATATAGTGTACTGCCTTCTTTTCCCTCTCTCTCTGAAAAATGATCATGCTTGTACACTTGTTGGGGGATAAAACAATCCACATGACATCATTTTTGTTGTATTTTGCCTCTTGCAAGCTGTAAGGAAGTTCGTGTCTGTTTAGATCACAGCCATTTACAAAGCTCTGCATTTCTGTGACTGGAGATGTATTTATTCACCGAGGTGATGTATTTCATTCACTTAAAGGTATTTATTGAGCACCCATGAGGTACAGGGCACTATGAGGAGTTGGCCATTAATGTACAACCTCTACCTCTCCCAGTGCTTGCTGCCAGCAAGGGGTCAAAGCCAAGTACACCAATGATCATGGTAACAATGGCTTAGTTTCCTTCAGCATTTACTATGTGCCAGCCCCATGCTAAGTGTTGTACCTATTTGCTTTAACCCCTACAGGTCCACGATCCTTTTATCCACAATTTTAAAACCCAAAGTTTTAAAACCCAAAGTTGATTCATATGATTTTTTTTTCCAGACCTAACTTGGCAGTGAAACTGACCTGCATGGAGACTATTTGTCACCTTATCCCTCTTTGTATGATCGGTCCTTTGTTTCACTGTAGACATAAAAGGTTTCCTTTCAAGACAGTAATCTAGACCGTCTGGGGTGGGGGCATCTTGTAACTCTCAAAATTTGTACTGTACCTTTTAAAATCTAAAAGTTTGCCGGGTGTGGTGTTACACACTTATAATCCTAGCACTCTGGGAAGCTGAGACAGGAGAACCACAAATTTGGGCTCAGCCTGGATAACTTGCCAACTTAGTCTATATCTCAAAATAAAAAATAAAAAAGGGCTGAGGATGTAGCTCAATATGAAGGCCCAGGGTTCTAGTACCACAATCAATCAATCAATTTTTGGATTTGGGCCGGGGATTTAGCTAAGTGGCATAAGTGCCTGCCTGCCAAGCATGAGGTCATGAGTTCAATCCACAGTAGCAAAAAAAATTTTTTTTTGAACTCCACAACTTTCATGATCTCAGGATTTGCGGATTAGGACACTTACTATGATTTTGTTCATTCTACAAATGTTGAGATTGAGTCTCATAGCTTTGTCACTATCATAGACACATTCCCAGGACCTGAAAACCCCAAATTTGAACCTCACGTTTGTCCGGCTCCAGAGTCCAGACTCTTAACCACTGCCCTCTACCAGCTGTCGTCAGAAACAGGGACCAGCTTTCACGAAAGGGGCTCAGCCTCCATATGTTAGCTCCAGGGGACTTGAGGAAGAAAAGGAGCCTCTCACTAGTGATTTCCCCGAATTCCAGGAAGGGAAAGTGAGTGTGGAACTGTAGGTTGAAAAAAGTCCGAACCATGGAAAAGGAAAGCGAAGTATCCAAGGCAACTTTTGTTAAACAGCAGAGAGCCCAGGCCAAGAGGGAAGGAGCTGCGAAGGTAGCTGAGAGACACAGTAGGAGGGCCAGGAGGACCAGAGTAAGGAGTTTGGTGCAAGAACCAATTATGTTCCCTGTGTGGGGTCCAGAGCACATACTGAACATCACACCAGCCTGCCTGTGTTTCACCTTAGAGGAGGAAAAGGCACATATGAACATCCCCACAGTTTTGGTCTGAATTTATTTCATTCAGCCAATTAACAGGATATGTTGAAAAGGCAAGCAAGAAAGTGAGGTAGTCAAGAAGAGCCCAGGTCATAAATGTCTCTGGTAGAAGTAGCCATGCAGGGCTTTGTAGCTTCTTTGTAAGCAGAGAGTTAAAATTTAACCAAGGTGCTCATGCCTCACCGCAGCTGGCAAGGCTTCAGTGGGAACCCAGCCGGCACCCACGAAACTCACAGTCCCCCTCCTTCTGCCCTTAAAGAACTATTTCCTTCTATCTGGAATACCAGCAAAGATCTTGGGGGGATACAGCCATTAGCAGGAATTTGAACCTAAAATCTAAATATGTTCCCTTTTGTCATGAATAATGAAAGTTCTAAATTGATATTTTAGAAATCAGGTCCAGTTCATGAGTAGTGAATTGAGTGTGTCTAATTACATTTTATAGTCATTTAACAGTTGTTAATAATGTAATTTTGTGTTATGCCCAATTTGCACTGAATTAGTTTAATGGCACACATTGTATTTATTTTCCTTTTGGTGAAACAGTAATCAAACACTAAGGAATCAACTTGGACCCAGAAAGAAATAATTTATTATTTTTATAAGCTTGAAGAAAAGGGACTTTTTCAAAAGAATAAATCATATCATAGAGCTAAAGGTAGTTGAACACACATGAATGTGCTTGTTTTCTCTGGCATCTCATTTTGTAAAAAGGAATAATTTAATAAGCACTGTACACTTGTTTCCCATCCAAGTATGTATTGTTTGATGTGAATCAAGTGTTTGCAAATACACATTTGACTGACAAACTAATAAGATTCCTCCCCTTGCAAAAAATTATCCTTCTGGAATGAAAAGCCGGATTTCAAAGTTTCTGCAGTATGAATTAAAGAGACATGGCATTCATTGAAATCAACCCCCCAGTGGAAATTTCCATGTCTATGGTATAGGCCCGAGGAGAAAAGCAATATAAAGATGAGAGGGAATAGATCTTTTAAAGAAGGAAAACACAAAGAACCTAGACAGATATTTCTCCCACAGGTTAGAGGAAACTTCTATGTAGGAAATTTCTTAGGATGAAAAGAGTCGATTTCGGGCCAAAAATAAAGAGCAAGATAATTGGAATAGTGCATTATGAAAGGCCTAGTCCATATTTTTCTATTCGATTTAAGCACTTGAAGACCCAAGCACTTGATATTGTGCCCATGTGTAAGTGTTTTCTGCAGGCCACATAGATCAATATCGTTTGTATCTGAAGTGAGCTGTAAGAGTAGAGCAGACAGGAACTCTCTGTCTGTGGACGCTGGCGGCCATCACTCCAGCCAGGGCACAGCCAAGCGCTTCTTCCTTTGCCCACTTGCCTCCCTGGACCTACAAATAGATGGGCCTTCACTCCAGGAGAGTTAGTTATCTTGCAGTTTGTTAAGAATAGGAGGCTACTTTCTTTCCTGTTATTTCTCAGTCCCCCTCACTTCTTAGGGCCATGGTCGGGCAAGAGGGGAGGGGTGCTGGGAGAGGCCTTCCAGGTGCAGGCAATAAGGAGGGGAGGGAGACATTGCCTGTGGCGAATTCAAAAACCATAATAAAAGTGACTAAGAGTCAGTCTGCTTTTCATGCTTATCATGTGTTGGCCCTTCCAGACAATGTCAGTGATAAAATGCTTCTTCCCACCAGGCTGCCTGTTCCGGTTGCTGCCTTCCCCAGTTGGGTCTTTCCCTGAGGTAGGGTGGGTACTTCGCAAAATAGGAAAGTTAGGGGGATCCCAAACTTCTCCAGTCTATACCCTTTTGTTGTAAAGGTGGGTATTATTTTATTATTCTAGAGCAAAGTCATTTTTCTGTCGTCTTCTTGCTGGCTCCGATTAGCAGCTACCACCTCTGTGCCCCTTCAGCCTCCCAGAGCTCACCTCACCACCATGTTGCTCTTGCCGCTGTGTGGGTAGCTTCTCTCTCTGCCAGTGCCTGCAACTCTTTACTAGCTTCCTAAGGGGTGTTGTGGCTCCATTAGTTGACAGAGCCACCAGTTGAGGAATTTGGAACAAGTTTCCAAGGACTGGCTGGAGGGCACTTAAGTGACACCACCTGATATCTTCTGCTAACAATCAGCTCCTACTGTTCGCAGCCAAAGCACAGGGCCTTTGGATCTTTCTTGCTTGGTGTAAATTCTCACCTTACCCACTGGAAATTGGTTTAAAGATCCAAGGACTTGAGCCTCAACCCTGGGGTCCTAGAAACTAACTCCAAATACTAAATTCTCTTCCTCTATGGGTTACAGTTCTCTAGAGAAACAAAATCATTAGAAAAATTATGTATAATTACAAAAAGGGATTTATTAAGTAGGTTTATGAATCAGAAGCAGAAGAATCCACAATGGGCATCTGTCTGTGTGCTGGAGTCAGACGATCCAGCAGCGGCTCAGCCCTAGAAGACAGAAGCCGCAGAGCCACGGGGATCGAGAATACAGCTTCAGTCCAAGGTCAAAGACTTACAAACTCACTGGGGAGTCCCAGGTTTAAGAAGAAACAGCTGGAGACTAATTTCCAGAGGCAACAGTAAAGACTGGAGCTCCTCCAAAGCAGGAATACTTCCTTCTTTCTTGTTTTATTTTAATCCAGGCTACAAGTCTATTGGGTGGTGCCACCCAGATCCAAGGTGAATCTTCCTCCTTTAGTTTGCTGAACTATCAGTCATCCATAAGTATACCCAGAATTTTGTTTTCTTAATCAGCTAGATAGGTCTTAATCCATTCAAATTGAAGTATCATGATTAATGATTACAACCTGGACATCCTTGAGGGCCATTAGAGTAGAATTCAAGATTAACTACTATTAACTCTATTGCATGAGAAATCCAAAATATAAATAAAAAGCAAAGTGAAATATAGATAATAGGAAATAGGGAGATAGATCTTTTGCAAAAAGGAAGAGGCCAGGAGATGGAGGAAGATAGAGGTAGAAGAAAGGGGATGGAAAAATAATTAATGTGTTATGTACATGTACCACCTCCCCACAAGGAATATAGTCATATGTACTATTAACCTGTACCAATAAAAATAATAATAAATATTTTAAACAAGGCTACCTACTTATCCCCCCAAAGGTTGAAATTAGCACACGTTATGGAACAAAAAATTTAAAGACAAAAACCACAAGATAAATTGGAAATCATATTATATTGAATAAGAATTAGTGTTTCAAACTAAGTATTTATGGAATTCAGATAAAGAAGGGCTTAAAGAGAAACCAATACCTTTAGACACTTATGTTAACAAAGGACAAAAATCTAAAATGAATTATGTAAGTCTAAAATGATTTATGTGTTTCTATTTTTAAAGTTAAAAAGTAAATATAATGTGAGAGTATAGAGAAGCAAATTAATAAAGGTACAACTGTAAACTAGTAAGGTAGAAAACAGACAATATGGAAAACTAAGAAAACCACTCCTCTGGAATAAAGCAAGTGAAATCATCCTTATTGTTAAAAAAATACAGTATAAATAGACCATCCAAAGGAATGTAAGGCAAAATACTATTAGAAATAAGTAAATTTAGAGAGGACGCTGGGTCCAAGGTATATTAGTTTTCCAGTACCATATAACAATATTACCACAAAATTAGCAGCTAAATATAACACACCTTTAAATATCTTTATTGCTTCATAGTTTCTGCAGGTCAGAAGTCTGGGCACAGCATATCTGGGCCTTCTGCTTAGCTTCTTAATGGACCACAATCAAGAAATTGCCAGGCCTGGGTTCTCCTTTGGAAGTCCCAACTGATCAAGGACCTACCTCCTATACGCATGATTACTGGTAGCATTCAGTCTTTGATTTGGGTTTGATTATGTTTTTTTGGTTTGGGTTTTATTATGTTTTTTTGCTTTGGTTTGGGTTTGATTATGTTTTTTTTGCTTGACATTGATCATGCTCAGCGTAAAGTCCACACAGAGATTCCTGCAACAGGAGGGGAGACTGCTTGCTCCCCTCTGGCTGCTTGCTTTATCCTAGCGGCAGCAGAGGCAGAGACTACAGCAAGATGATTGCTGCAGTCTTGTGTAACACAGTCCCACTCACATAGTCACATGCCTCCTGTCACTGTTGCCATATGTTATTGGCTATAAGAAAATAATACATCACAGCTATATTCAGGAGAAAGAGATCACGTGTGGGCATCAGGGGGTAAGGACTTTGAGGGCCATCTTAAGGATGTCTACCACACAAGCATGAAATAAAATCACTTTTTTCTTTGTATTTCTGTATACTAATTACAAACAATGGGAAAATTTTTAAAAAGTAAAATGCTAGTCACAATAAAATCCAAAAATATACTCAGGAATAATTCTTTTTAATGTGTAAGACCACTACAGTTAAAAAATACAAAACATTATTGAGAGAAAATAAAAGAAACTGAAACATATATTCTGATTGAATTCATTGCAAGATCTAACATAGTTAGGATATTGGTTTACCCCAATTTGATTGATGAATTTTGTAGTATCCCACTTAAAAATCACAGCCAATTTTGTAGGTATAAATAAGCTGATTCAGGCCAGGGATTTAGCTTAGCAGCATAAGTGCCTGCCTTGCAAACACGCAGTCCTGAGTTCAATCCCCAGTACCAAAAATGATTAAATCAATAAGCTAATTTAGAATGTACGTGGAGGTCAGGAGTGGTGATACATGCCTGTAACCCCAGTACTCTGGGAAGCTGCAGCAAGAAGTTTGAACCTTCAAGCTCAACCTGTGAAACTTAGTGAGACTCTTTAAAAAATAATAAGGAAAAAAAATAAATAAGAGTTTGGGGATGTAGCTTGGTGTGAAGCACCTGGGTTCAATCTCTATTACCACAAAAAACACATGGAAATTCACACGGATCTAAAATAATCAAAACATTTTTTTAAAGACACGATCTCATCATGTAGTTCAGGATGGCCTTGGATTCACTATAGAGGCCAGGGTGGTATTGAACTTGAGATAATCCTCCTGCCTCAGCCTCCTGAGTGTTGAGATTAAATAGAATATACAAAATTAAAAATATCTGCTTGTCAAAAGGCACAGCTAAAACAATGAATAGGTAACCCCCATACAAGGAGAAATATTTACCTAATATGTAATATATAATCATGCACACATATATGCCAAAACTTTTATAGCCACAATATATGAACAACTCCTTAAAATCACTAACAGATAATTTTATAACCCTCCACTTGGCAAAGACTTGAACAGAAAATTTATTTTAAAAAATGATACAGGACTGGAACATAATCACATAAAAAGTGCTCAGTGTCTTAGCCATTAAGGAAATGCAAACTAAAGCACAATGAAATAACATTTTATAACCGCTAGAATGACTGAAATGAAGCAGTCTGACAATACTAAATGTAGCACAGATGTAGAGCAAATGGAACTCTATTACATTGCTGGAGGTGGGTTGGGGAGTAAAATGATTCAACCATTTTGGAAAACTATTTGGCATTTTCTTATAAAATTAAACATATTCCTGCCCTGCACCTCAGACACAGTATAGGTACATCCAAGAGAAAACATATGCCCTTGAAAGACTTGTATATAAATTTTTAGCAGGTATATGCAAATGTATAAGAACTAAAACAAGGCCAGAGATATAGCTCAGTGGCACAGTGCCTGCTTGGCAAGTGCAAGGTCCGGAGTTTGATTCTAGATATGAATAATTAATTAATTTAAAATTAAAAAATAAAACAGCCTAAATGTCCATCAATGGGAAAATAGGCAATTTGTGGTATATTTATACAGCATGACACTAAAGAACAATAGAAAGCAATATACTACGATGTATGGAATTAAATCTCAAAAAACATATACTAAATAAAACAAATGAAAGTATCAGAGGTTTACTTCCATTTATATGACTCACAAAAACAGATGAGCACTCTCGGAGGCCGAGGCAGGCATATAGCAATTTCCAGCCTTGTCCAAGCAATTTAGCAAGAACCTTTCAAAATAATTGTTTTTCTAAAAAGGGTTGAGATGTGGCTCATTGTGAAGGCCCTGGGTTCAATCCCTAGTACCACAAAACAAAAAAGAGGGGGGTACTATTCTATTCTATGGTGAGAGAAATCAGTAATGGTCGACTTTGAAAAAGACTATTATTTACTAGAAAAAGAATAAGGGAGTAATGAGAGCTTACTGTCTCTTAACTGGGTGTTAATGACCAGGTTGTGGGTATTTGTCAAATCTCATCAAACTGCACTATATATACATTACTCCCCAATTAAAACTCATTTTTAATGATGCTGCCTAGCTTGACCACCCACCTTATTTTCTATGTGTGGTTCCAGATGACTTTTAGTTGCTGGGGGAAAAAACTCAATCAGATTGTAAATCAGTCAATCAATCAGGCAGCACAGAGCTCCTTGTTCTGTGACCCTTAGACTGAGTTTTTTCTGGGCTCGGGGGCAGGCCAGAGACATGCTTCCGGATGGGCCCCAGCTGCTTGCTGTTCCTGCAGCCATCTGCTCCTCCCGGGCCTGCCTGCCTGACTGTTCAAAGCTTCTTCCCTTCTTTCTCCACCTAGAAGCAACCCCTGCTCCCTGGAATGAAGAATCAGAGGATAAGCCGAAAGGCTACTTACCTGTCCTCACTTGGCTCAGAACAGAAGGGGAACTAGGCCTGGCCTTTTTGTATTAGGAGGAGGAGGATGCTCTCTAGGGAATCACTGCCATTCTCTTACTTTCTCTTTTTCAACTTTAGACACCTCAGACTTAGTTTGTCACTCATCAGGAAAGTAACCATAATACACGTATCTGAGCCTTAGACCAAACTTCTTACCTCCTCTTTTGGAGCTCTTAGTTCTACAATTACATTCTTATTTCATAGCACTTTTGTTCTTTCCTGAGTGACAAGTGTCTTCCTTTGCATCCTCAAAAATAATCCTGAACCTCTTGTCTTAAAAAGTAGATGGACTGAGAGGGGAGGGGATGAGATATTAAAAAAATGTGTTATGTACCTGTACCACCTTCCCACAATAAATGTACTGCAAACTTGTACTAATAAAAATAGAAAAAATTAAAAGTAGAGGGATTTTGTATGATGTGGTTCTCCCTTTTCTACTCACTTTGTCTTTTCAGTATCAAGGTCTATCAACGCTGTTTATCAGCTGTCTCCTCTGCCTAACCATCCCTGGGAAACTTTTAGAACTTGGCTACTATCTGTTCCACATTATGGCTCACTAACCAGAGGCTTCGAGACTGAGCCAGTTAATGGCTTGCTCTTGCCTCCCTCTGCATCCCTGTATCAATTGCAAAGAATTATTGCCCACTCCTTGAAATTCAGTCTTTTGACTTTTGTCTCTACTTGTACTTCTCATTCTGCCGCTTTAATCATTACTTGTAATGGTCTCTTTTGTGGACTTGAACTTCCTTTGCTACACACAGATGTCACTTTGGGGATCTCTCTAGTCCTTTACTCTTTTCTTTTGTGCTATTTTCTCTCTGTCTCTCTGTCTCTCTCTCTCTCCCTCCCTCCATCTCCCTCCCCCTTCCTCTCTTTCTCTCTCCCCATTCTCAACAATATTCAACCTTCAAGATCCTTCTCAAAGCTTCCCTCTTCCATGAACCAGCGTCAATAGTCAACCATTTCTCTTGTTTTGCCATTCACAAACCACCTCTGATGTTTAGCACAGTGGGTACTTCATTGTGTCTGTGTTAGTGATTTGGTATTTCTTGGTAATGGCATAACTCTGCTAAATGTCCTAATTCAATCAAGCAGGTGAAGTAGAAATCGCTGTCATTGAAATCAAACACCCACTTTTCCAATTTTCACCCATTATTCTATCATCATTTTCATGTGAGAATATCTTTTCTTTTCTTATAACACATCAGTGGCAATTAAGCAACATTTGAATATGAATTCCCACTATTTTAAATTAATTTATTTATTTTTGTTAATCCCTGTGTGCAGTACACAATATTTCTATTCCTTGTGTGGAGTCGGGGTGTGGGTCAAATATATTTTGATTCCTCTTTCCATTCTCTTTCCCTCTTTCCCTCTCTCCTCCTCCCTCCATCTCTTGATTCCCCTTCCCCACTTCATATTATCTATCTTTTATCTTGCTCTTTATTTATATTTTGGGTTTCTGACATAAGAGAAAACTTAACTACTTTTATAGTAATCACTTAGACTAAAGTGATGTATGCTACTGAAGCAATGATGTATTGATTTGGGGGAGCACTAAAGTCACCAGAACAAAACACATCTAGAGCAAATATGTTAGGAATCTGGAGGGAAGCTGAAGCTTGTGAACTTGGGTGCAGCTGGAGTTGGATGAGGAGCGTGGATGTGCAGGGGAAAGTCATCCCGAGCGTCCTTCTGTGGTTTCTGGAATGCACAGAGGGCCCTGGTGGAATTAAAGCTGCTACGAAACCCTGCTCTCCATGCCACCTTTAATAGTTTACTAAGCTTAATGAAAAGAATGTCCTTATTGCTTTAATGTCCTCAATAATCTCATTTGTGACACAAATAAGAGGCAGAACTTGGTCATATTTTCAAGCCCCAATCTATAAATAAGTAGCCTGTGACTACCTCAGACAACCTCATAGGGCATGTTGACGAGCCTCCTCAGTCCTGTGGTGTCACTGCTATCTGCTCTGACCCTGTACCTTCAATTCAGTCTCCTCCATCCATGCCATGACCACTCAATAACACATCCATGGAAGCATCTAGATCTCTTTTCTACCATCATTCAATTCTCCTCACTTAATTCCCTGCTTACCCTGTGTTTTGTTCAGATTTTTCCTAGCTCATGATTCATGATTCACTCTCACCTTGATGTCTTCTTGCTGTTTAATGACTGACATCTGTAGTCCTCTTCTGTCTCTGGCTTTCATGAATAGGGTGTTTTCCTCAGTTGGGAGGATGCAAAAGTGCAGTGGTGGGAGCTGAACCTAGTACTAGTTCACTTGTTTTAGATCCTATGATAAACAGAGGTTCTATTAATATATCAGAAATATTAGAGTCCAGAAAATGTTTCCATCTGGTGGTTTCTGTTATAGATTAGAATCTAAATGATAAATTCTTGATCAAGTGAATTAGGGAAAAATTTGGAGAATATTTGTGAAAAGATAGAATATACTGGGACCTAATAGTCTATTCACAATGGGAGAAAATAGAGATTTTTCACTTTCTTGCTCTTCAGTCATTAACCTTCATAATGACATGGCATTAATAATGGGGTGAGGAGGAAGGGAGTCACGGTCATGCAATGTCTGTAGTTGACTAATATCCACTGATTGAGGCTTCTGAGTTTCATAATGTAAAAATATCTCCTACTCATTATAGATTCATCCAATCCTTATGCCAGTTGGTAATCTTAAAATGTCAGTTATATATCACTGTATAGTGACC